>BQNB010012961.1:0-58090 GCA_026074375.1 Tanacetum coccineum
CCATTAGATCTAGGGTTTAGTAGCTTATTCTCAAAGCTATGTTCTATTATAAATAGACATGCTTTGTTATGTAATGAAATGAGTCCAATCAATATCAATTTCTATTATCTTTCAAAAGAGACTTCAATAACAATCCTAATAAATTCGATAACAATCTAAAAACAATGTAAAACGTACAACTTTTTCATGTGCAATAATTTCATTGCATATCATACAAACATAAAAATAAAAATGAAACACATACAAATACACACACCAAGTATATGAAATCGATTATGGGAATATGGATTAACATGTCTATAGATAGTACTTACGTTTGTAACATGAGCATCAAAGTATCTTGAGATCACATCGATTAAGGAAGTGAGTGTATTTGTATTTGAGGTATGTGTATTGGGTTGGTCTAGATATATACTAGATAAGATTAGATTTGAGGGATATATAGCTAGATTGGATCTGAAGGGAGGAAGTTGCTGAGAAAATGTCACAATGTTACATCACACCTAACAAAAGTGGTACCAAGATAATTTACAAAGAAAAAATACCGCAGGAAATTGCCGAGAAAATGTCACAATGTTACATCACCATTAACTTGACTTTTGGGTAGATGAAGAGGTAATCATGTGAACATATAAAAGTTTAGGAGTAAAACTGTCAGAATTTTTATCTTTTACTTACTTTATCCCGTAATAAGCGACATACTTAAAACGGACTTGAGCCGACTAACCTAATTTACCATTGCTCTAGGATGGAAATTTAACTTGATACGAATTCATGTGAAAGGACTACAAGGGTTGAAAACTGTCGTTACAAAGCACAAATCATATACGTAGTACTTTAGGCTATGTTTATCGGTACATGGTGGCAACCGGTTGGAGGATAAAGTATTAATATTAAATTGGAAGTACATAAAAAAGAGTGAAAGAAACATCCGACCGGTTCATGTGATGACCTTCAAATCTGACATCCAACCCTTCCACATTTACCCAAAAAACAAAATTGCACTCTTATAAATAGGCATATTCATTTACCCAAAGAAGATGCATATTTAGTGATATTGGTTGAGTTGGGTTGGGTTGTTGATAAATGGTAAAAAAGTTAAGATTGGTTGCATGTATTGGTTGTGTAGGTGGAAGAATAAGAAAATAATATATTAATGAAAGATTGGGTTGGATGCGATCATGAATAAACATAGTCTTATACAGTATGTTCGTTTCCCTCCATAATATATATGTGGTTTGATTTCAATAACCCATCTCACTTTGTTGAGCTTCAAGTGTCATAAATCTCATTTTAGCATCATTAAGTTCTCTTTTACTTCACTATCACTACTTAGTTGAATTTATAATAGTAAATCATATAGCTTGTAAGAGTGACACTTTTGATTATTTTAGCCACCCTTGCCTTATAAAACAACAGAAAAAGTATTTAGGTGAAATATGTAAATTATCATATAGACATCTTGATGAAATGCGAACTTTTTCTTGTCAAAACAAAAGCACATAATCAATGCTTCCAAACATGCTGAAAAACATTTTGTTATCTCGGTCTATGTTGTTATTTATAACATTAGTTTTTTTTCTTCCGTTATGATTATTTGCTTATTTGAGAGTAAAAATATGTTGTTTTGTATAAGCAGTTTGAGAGTGTTAAAACAATAGCATCAAATAAACTCAACCAACCACCCCTTAAATCTTTATTAATATAAACAGAAGAATAGTCCCCAAACGGATTCTATCCGAACATACAAAAGGAAATAGATAGTCCCCAAACGGATGCTATCTTAGAACATACAATGGATCAAACAAACTATTACATATAACAAAACGGTTACATTAGGAAACGTTTGGATAAGGATGGATTTGAACTTTTAGAGAGAGAGAGGCATTTTTGTGTGTGTTCCATCACATACCCTAGCCTGCAATCTTCAATTTATATCCAAGCTCAAGAATCCAGAAAAGCCAACAATGGTCCCTAAGAAAATAAGAGATGGACAAGAAATGCAATAACGGATATATTAGAGTAAATGAAGTTGCCAGAACACCCTTCAAGATTCATAAACTTGTAAAATAGGAAATGTTACTTTTAACACCCTCCCTCAAGTTTATGAACCAAATAAGTTATTGAGGGTCAATTTAGAACATAATTTCATATGTTGCATACTTCCCATACCCTTCGTTAAAATGTCAGCAATTTGTTTTTCAAAATCAACTTTAACAGGTTTTATCAACCCAGATGCCACTTTTTCCCTTATCAGATGAACATCAATATCAAAATGTTTAGGTTTTTCATGCATTACAGGGTTAGCAGCAATCTGAATAGCAGAGCTATTGTCACAAAATAAGAGAGAAGGAATATTACTTGAAAAATTCAAGTCTTTCAAAATTTTGACAATCCACATCACTTCACAAACAGCAGAAGCCATAGATCTGTATTCTGCTTCAGAAGAAGATCTTGAAAGAGTGGCTTGTTTCTTACTTTTCCAAGACACCAAACTACCACAGACAAAAACACAATACCCAGAAACTGACCTTCTAGTCATTTTACACTTAGCCCAATCAGAATCTGCATAGGTACTAATAGAACTAATGCTGGATTTAGTGTATATAATACATGCACCAAGAGCAGACTTAAGGTACATAAGGACTCTTAAGGAAGCCTCAAAATGAGACTGAAGGGGAGAATGCATATATTGGCTAAGACAATGGACAGAGTAAGCAATATCAGGTCTAGTATTACAAAGATAAATCAAATTGCCCATAATTTTCTGATAACTAGTGATATTCTTTAAGAGTTTATCATTTTCAATTTCTTTGTGAGGTAGAATACCATTTTCAGGCATAGGGGTCGCAACAGGTTTACAAGCTAAAAGACCATACTTATGTAACAACTCAAAGCAATACTTTCTTTGGTTAAGACATAAGCCATTTTTAATTTTCAGAACTTCAATTCCAAGGAAAAACTTTAATTCTCCTAGATCTTTAATCTTGAGCTTCTGATTAAGAAAGATTTTAAATTTGGATATTTCATCATTGTTATTCCCTGTAATAATAATATCATCAACATAGACTAATAAAGCTAAAAAATTTCTATCTTTGTTTTTTACAAACAAGGAATGATCGTCTTTACTTTGCAAAAAAACAGCCTCAGTCAAAGTTTCAACAAGTTTTTTATTCCACTATCTTGGAGCCTGTTTTAATCCATATAAGGACTTCACCAGTTTATAAACCCTTTTTTCATTTTTATCAAAAAAACCAGAAGGAGGAATCATATAAACATCTTCAGTAAAATCCCCATATAAAAAAGCATTATTGACATCCATTTGAAAGATATTCCAAGATTTTTGAACAGCCATATTAATAAAACATCTTACGGTACTCATTTTTACAACAGGACTAAAGATTTCCTCATAATCAACCCCTTCTTTCTGCCCAAAACCCTTAGCCAAAACCCTGGCTTTATATCTTTCAACTTCACCATCAAATTTATATTTAATTTTATAAACCCATTTAGACCCAATAGCTTTTCTATTTATAGGCAATTCAGTGAGAATCCAAGTATTATTTAAATACAAAGCTTCCATTTCATTGTTCATAGCCTAAACCTAATTAATATCTTTAACAGCTTCATTATAACAAGTAGGTTCAGCAGTTTTGTTCAAATTGGAAATAAAGCAACTATTATCAGCAGACAACTTAGTGTGGTTAGCATACTTATTCAGACCATACTTAACTTTATTATCAAGCACAAAATCATTTAGTTTATCAGGCAGTTTAGAAACTCTACTAGACCTTCTAGTGTTAGTGCAAAGAGGATTATCATCATCTGTCCTATTGCTGGAATCATAGGTAGGAACATTTTGAACACATGGAACATTGCCCTCAGATATAGGGTTATCATCCATTGATGATGCAATATGGATATCATCATCAAAAGGCTGCTCCTCTGTAGTATGATTGATGATCTACAATTACCTCTCCTGCATCATCAGATGGTCCCTCTCCATCATCATTGAGACTTGAGATATTTTGATGCCTAGACTCAAACAGATCAAAAACGTTTTTATTATTGACTTCATTATTAATGACATTATCAAAGGATTTATTATTCGACTTCATTTTATAAGGAAATATAGTTTCATAAAATTTGACATCTCTTGAAAAAATGTAACTTATGTTTTCCAAATTTAACAACTTATAAGCCTTTTTTGAACTGGAATAACCAATCAAAATACATTTCTTAGATTTAGAGGAAAACTTATCAGAATTGTTTAAAATACTAGAAAAACATAGACACCCAAAACATCTCAGATGGGAAAGGGAAGGTTCTCTACCATAAAGCATACTAAAAGGAGATTTACCAGCAAGCACAGAAGACGGAAGCCTGTTAATTAAGTAAGTAGCAGTTAAGACACAATCAGTCTAAAAACATAAAGGAATACCTCCTTGAAATAAAAGACTTCTAGCAACATTAAGGAGGTGTCTGTGCTTTCTCTCAGCAATGCCATTTTGCTGAGGAATATAAGCAGAAGATGTTTGATGCACAATACCTTTATCTCTTTTTTTAGAACGACAAGTTAGTTGTTAGTGATTCGAGCTCACAGTGACATCCAATTGGGCAGTATGCAAGACTCAAATCTTCGCCTTAGGGGATAAACCCCACTCCTTTTTCGCTCCTGAAGGAAAACCCCCACGGCGAGGCTTGAACCCAAGACCTCTCGCATGTGGTAACAACCTCCCCAAGGTTACCCTTAGTGTCCATCTGAGCTAGCCTAGATGGTTAATATATATAAATGAATTCTGTATCATTATCCGATCTTATTACTTTTACCCTTTTAAGAAACTGATTTGAAATAAGATTAACAAAATCAACAAAATACCCAAAAATTAACCAAGACACTTCATCCTTAGTTTTTATTAGATAAACCCATAGAATCATCTTACAATAGTTAATAAATTATCTGTACCACTCATTTGATAGCAACCCTGTATCGGACCACCATTAAGTCAAGATGAATGAGATCACCCAAATTTTTTGATTTATGATCACTTAAAGGAAAAAATTCTCTTTTTTGTTTAGAAAAATGACAAATTTCACATGGATTGGCATGTTCAGGTTTGGTTATCTTTAAACTGGTTTTTAACACTTTTAAAACTTGATCTGAAGGATGACCCAACCTATTGTGCCAAACACTCTTAGACACATGACAACACAAGAATTAGGAATACTCTTTACTTTAGGCAACCTTACTAGCAATATCAAACATATAAAACCACCAGACTCACTTACCAGTCCCCAGAACTTTCTCTTTTTTAAATTCTTGTATAACACAATATGTCATTAAAGCCAACATTAATTTACTTTCCAGATTCATCTTGTTTCAACTGACAGAGAAGACTAACAGTGTATTATAGTATAACCAAACACTCACACAATACCACATATAGTAAGTTTTCAGATTACCAACATGATTTATTTTAGCAATGGTTCCATTTGGATGCCCAACAGTAATGTTTAAATCAGATATGTTAACATCATCAGTCATGTTTTTAGTAGAGTTGGTTATGTGTTGATTTGCCCCTGAATTAATGATCCACCCAAAATGAAAGTTAACCCCATCAATTTTAACATTAGCATTAAATTTTTTATAAAAATGATTGTTAAAAAACACATTGCATTAAAAGTTTCTACTGCCATATTTTGCTTGGACTCAAGAATTATCCTTTTCACCTTTATTAAAAACTTATTAGACTTTGCAATTTGATCTTTTGTGAAAGGTAGACGCAACATTTGGTGTATGAACCTCAACATTATTACTTAAACCACCCCTGTTATTGTTATTAGAAGACCCCTTGTTGTTGCTGTTTCGAAAATTTCCATTAGAGTTTTTCTTAAAACCAGTGGGATAACCAATTATCTTAAAACATCTGTCAATGGTATGCCCTTTCATACGACAGTTTTTGCAACTTAAGGAATCATATTGAGTTCTATTAGTCCCATTATTGTTATTGTTAAAATTGTTATACTTGAGTTCTGTTGGTTCCATTATTATTATTGTTAAAACTGTTATTGTTTCTGTTTTGACACCTCTGATTATTATCAACAGTTCTAGCAACAAATGAGCTAACATGGGGTTTTTGAACCCTAGAGGTAGACCCAATCCCCCTATGAGATTCCTCTCTACAAACAATCACAAAAGCATCCTTAACATCAGGCAATTCAAGTTGGGTCAACAAAGAACTTCTAATAGGTTGATAAACATCATCCAGACCCATTAAAAACTGCATTAACTTCATCAACTGTTGATGTTTTCCCAATTCAGTTCTAGCATTACAAGTACAAGGGGAAAACTTAGTAAGAATATCAAATTCCCTCCACAGAGAGTTCAGTTTATGATAGTATTCAGACACAAGCAAGCCATTTTGTTTGAAGTTGTTAATTTTTTGCATAAGATTAAACAGAATAGACCCATCAAGTTTATCATAAGTGTCCTTTAATTCTTTCCAAACTTCAGCAACATTTTTAGAGTAAACTTGACTTAAATAGAGATCTTCAGAAATACTACTTAATAACCAAGACAGAACAACATCATTACATATTTCCCTTTGATTAGATAAAGGCACACTAGTAACATAAGTAGATTTAACACAAGTTCCATCAACAAATCCCATTTTATTTCTAGCTTGCAAGGCAATTTTCATAGCAGTAGTCAAAACTCTATAGTTTTCACAACCAGTATGCTTAACATTAACCAGAGCACCACTACTATTATTATTAGTTTGCAAATGTAAAGGGTTACCAACATCTAATGAACTAATTAGATTAGTATTACTACTACTACTACTACTAGCAGGTCCAAACATGATAAACACAAACACAACAAACAAAAAGAAACAAGAAGACAAATAAAATGATCAAGCATATAACAAGGAGACAAACATAGAATAAAGATAAATAATAGCTGAGAGTAGTGCCTAGGTTTCCTTGCCACTGAAGTGGTAGGTCAAGGGCAAATCTCATATATTATTGAAAAAACAATAAGAATATGCAAGAGATAAGAGGTGTTACAGAGCTTTAAGAGACCAGCGGAAGAGACAACCCAATTGTTCTTGATTCCCTTAGTCAAGACACAATTGACACACTCCTAAGATCAACAAATACTCCAGATACAAAACCCCCAAATCAAAAACAAAAATTAGGGTTTTCAACAGTAAACCCTAATTTTCAATAATCACCAAAAAACCAGAAACCACTTCACCAAACAACAATACTTCTTAGATCTTCAACTACACAGTCCAGATCTTAACAAAAAACCAGAAAAAAAACCCAACAAATTTTCAAACCCTAAAATCGAGTTCAAACCTTAGAGCTCTGATACCATGTTAAAACAATAGCATCAAATAAACTCAACCAACTACCCCTTAAATCTTTATTAATATAAACAGAAGAATAGTCCCCAAACAGATTATATCCGAACATACAAAAGGAAATAGATAGTCCCCAAACGGATGCTATCTTAGAACATACAATGGATCAAACAAACTATTACATAAAACCAAACGGTTACATTAGGAAACGTTTGGATAAAGATGGATTTGAACTTTTAGAGAGAGAGAGAGAGGCGTTTTTGTGTGTGTTCCATCACAAACCCTAGCCTGCAATATTCAATTTATATCCAAGCTCAAGAATCCAGAAAAGCCAACAATGGTCCCTGAGAAAATAAGAGATGGACAAGAAATGCAATAACGGATATAATAGAGTAAATGAAGTTACCAGAACACCCTTCAAGATTCATAAACTTGTAAAATAGGAAAGGTTACTTTTAACAGAGAGTGGCTTATTCGAACTGCTTTTACCATTCTAGTTGTTTTAATTATAATATCCTTGAATAAGCAGGATTGCCAAATGCCAAAACTCAAATCGATCTTATCGCGTCTCGTTATTAATTTGCGTGTTAAGTGATGCATGTGTACATACTCGAGATAACGTAATCTTATCATATAATAATGCTAATATAATTTCAGCTAGAGTAAACAAATGGAGGGGATGGTTAGGATGTACTCCGGTGTTTAAAATAGTGAAATCCAAGCAAAACTTCATATATCCAAATACATAGCGAAACAGAGTTATGTTTTACTTGATGAAGCCTTAAAATAAAGCTCACAAAGCTGTTCAATACTTCCTATTAATCCCAAAAATATTATAATAATTATTATTATCTAAACAACTTTGACGATAATCAACAAGGAAACTGAAATGTAGAAAGGAAAATTGCAAAATAGTGTTGTGGCTGCTACCATCACATAACCAATAAAAAAACAAGAAAAAGAAAACAGGAACTTACAGTCCATTCACGAACAGAATAACGCTGTTAGTTGTGGTACACATCCTATCGAAAACTTTTGGTAGGCATTGTATAGATCAGTACTTGTAGCAAATTTAAATATGTACCCCAATGTAGCATATGTGTCGTTTAACCTATTGACGGGTTTACATGTACTAAAAGAAGAGAATCTATATGGGTCTAAGCTCAATCCCATGTATGATAAGCCCACTAAGATTCTTCTCAACTAGGCGCTCTAAGTGAATATGCATTGAAACTGTTGTGGGAGTACTCCTGGTTTCAAACTCCCATGCTTTTACTTCCATCCAACCATCACCCCTTTGTCGCGGAAAATAGCATTGTTTGTGTCTGTTTAGCGGGTTGTAACTGTTTTCATCAAACTTTTGTCCGATAACTGGGGTGTTTGGAGGGCTTACTAGATAGATATACGAACTCTTATTCTTTGTCATACCATAATTATCGAATTCAAACCTTTCATTCCTCATTGCGAGAGAAAACTCAAATTTGGATTGGTCTGATGGTAATTTGAAGACAAAGTAACTTGCATATTTTGTATCAGCTGATAGCACTTCAGGTTTTATATCATTCACAAGTTCAAATTTGTCGCCAGCGGTTATTACAAGGACTTCTCCAAATCTGCAGAAATATGTAACTGATTAAAAAAGTTTTTGAGGGATCCAAGTAGTAGAAGCAACCTAATGTGTTAAGTTGCTTATTGTTTATTATTTAAAGGATGGACTTGCTAATATTTTCTATGAAATGAAAGGCTTTTTAAGGGCTTTCTCATTCACTATGGGTAAACTGAACGACATGCCAGCATTAAACACATTTAAACGGAGCGGAGTTGGTCAATGGAAAATTTCCATGCCATCCCACACAAAAGAAAAGTCAGCCAATGCTTTTTTGGAGTCACACAATGGAGTTAAAAGGCAGAAGAATATTGTAGTGTAATGATTGGAAATATATTATTTAGATATTTGCTCCTAGATCATGTGAAAACAGCATATAGAGCAACCTTAGAAGACTCGTACTTGCTGTTGTATAATTCATATGGCAGGAAAGAGATTACAGAATTTCAGAGATAAAAAAAAAGCTATTGGGTTTTTAAGTGAAGCCAACTGAGGCGGCCCTCCAGTGACAATTTTTATCATTACGGTGTAGTGATGGTTTGAATCGAAATGATGGATGTGTAAAATGGATTTTTAATTGCATAGTTTTCATTATTATTAGTCTACTCATGTAAGGGTTACCATGGGAGTTATCCTTGTAGCTCACTTAAGGTAATAAGCACTAGTGCACTACCAAAATTTAATTTTTTCTGTCAAAGTACATAATATCTTAGTCGAGTGCAAAAGAAAGATTCATAAATATATTTAATTTCTTCATAAAAGTGTCTGTATTCGTAGGTAGTTGCAAAATGGTGCACACATACCAATAGCATATAAACTATTACAGAAAAACTGGCTAGAAATGATAGAGAAAGAACCTTGATTCGTGGGAAGACTCCCAAGTCGCTCTTGCGACTCGCTGTTGCGTCCAAGGCCTACTTCCGATTCGCTCTGTCACCCAAGTCGCTCTTGAAGATAGCATTGGACATTTCTTCCCATGTTTATCAACAGTGAACCACTATCAATCCACATAGATATGTAAGTGTAGGAATATTATATTTAAAATAGGTTAGAAATAATGATGGTAGTCTTATAATTCCTATAAAATATACCTCTTGACCATTGTTGATCAGGAACCCTCTTATGAGAATTGAGTATAATTCTTTCTTCGTTGTCCACATCGGACTATCTTTTGACAGATTGAGTATTTCTTCATAATCATTCGGAAACATTTGTTCCCAATAAGTGTCTGATTCTGAATCTGATATCGTTTGGAAATTCTCCACCTTGTCATCCTTTGATCCTTGATCTTCCACCTATTTTTACAAAGAAATTTGTTTACCAGATTTAGTTTTAGCTATAAAAAATTTAATTCATAACTTTTATAAATTTTGTATCCATCTCCTTTGACTATTTATCAGCTTTAAGGAAATCCAAAATTCCATTCGCAGTTCATTTTTCAACCCGTACGTCCGACTCAAAACAAAAAATGGCCCATTTTGACCCAAACCAATTTCGATCTATTACCAGACCCAACCTTTTTGCCACTGTCAATTCAAATGATTATACATGTAGTTTACCTGTTTCGCAAGAATAATAAAATGATAATTAAAAATTAACTAAGATGGTTAAACCAGTATTTGTCATCTTACTATTTCCACTGGCAGGGGCAGAAACAATATGCCTTCTACTTCGACTACATTAGTTCCAGGATCATCAAAGATAATTTCGAGATCAGAAGTTCTACCATGGCTAGTGAACTGACACAATTCAGCCATATGCATCATTTCATCACCTATACGCTTTGCAAGGTACACAGTATAAGTTGTTGTCTCCCCTCTAAATCTGTATTTGGGGTTTACATATACTTGATGAACATATACGGGAGCGTGAAATACAAGGTTGACGGTGTATGTGATTGATGGAGACAATAATTGGGTCTTCACATGTGTTTTAAATCCCTTATTGTTTGTTTGATAAAAGCCCGCTGGAAATCTGCATGAAGAAGAAGAAAAAGAAGCAAAGAATGATGCATCAATTTATATATGCTTATGAAATAATAGGGATAAGTCTGAGTATGACAAGTCACCTTGACCAACGATTAGACTTGTATTGAGAAGGGAAATCTTCATTTGGAATCAAACAGTCTTTCATGGATATCATGTGACAGTGTTCTCCTTTCTCGTTAAGTGAAAACCACTATATAGTTAGTAAGTTGGGAATTAGTCATGATCGTGTTAATCTTATTAGTAAAATATACAGTAATAAATAAATAAAATCAAAGTGGTGGGAACGGTGAGGCTTAAAAGTTGACATAGCCAATTGAATACCGTTTTGTATCCGTTGATGTAGACTCCTTTGGAGAGAATCTGTTTAAGTTCATCAAGGGATGTGTAGAACAGAGATTGTGTGGCAACCTCGACTATGTCTTGGTACTGTTGAAGTTCCACCTATATATGCATATCTAAGTAAGTGAGTCATACATTCGGGTTAAGTGTCATTTTTTCTTTATATCTTCTATAAATAACATACAAAAAAGTGCTTACTTTTTCTTCATATGGTTGGAACTCGATGCCAGCGAATATTAGACTGGTATGAGGGAATTGAAACTCAAATTGAAGGTCTGCAGTTTTGTGTTGGCTTGTGAACTGATATAAAGGAGCAATGAACCATCCATCTTCTCTCATATATGATGGATAAACTATAAAAACTCTTATCTCATCCTCCCCAACTAATCTGTAACTTAGGGCCTCACCTTCCTTGAAACGTGATTGATATTTATATCGGAACACAAGGTTGACCGTGTATGAGATATGTGGTGACAAGTATTCGGCTCTCACTTGTGCTTTGGATTGACGATAATACTCGTAACATAGCCCACGTGGAAATCTGCTTGAAGATGTGATAAACGGATTATTCTAAGAACCAAATCCTCTTCAACGATCAGTTAATGCGACAAACAAAAAGGATAGGATAAGTTACCTTGAATTAACAATGTCAACTGACGGAGGTTGTAAATCCGAGGCTTTAATTTCAACCGGATCCAAACAGGATTGTATGTAAATCCTCTCAATGTTATGTCCCTTTTCATTTATGAACAAGCACTACATATCCATTAAAAATATGAACATCAGGGTATTGATTTGGGTAAATCCTTTATTATGGAAAGTGAAAAGCAATGTAACTAATTACCGTTTTTCCATAAACGACTAAGCCTTTGGAGAGAAGCTCTTTGAGTTGGTTTCCAGTTTTGTATACGTATGTTTGAAGAGGATCCACAGCCTTAAGTATCTCTTCATACCTAGTTAGCAGTTCGAGTCTCAGATCAGGAAATTCCTGTGATTCAAGTGCAATCTCCAGTTCTTCCACAACACGAGACATTGTTGGCCGTTCTTCACGAGCTTTTCGTAAACATCGAAATGCAATGTCTGAGAATGTTTTCAAAGAACTCGGATTCATTTGTTGAATGAGATCTTGCAAGATAATCTCATTTAACTTATTCTCTTCGTAGCTTTTTCTCCAGGAAGGCACGTAAACATTCAAGCGACCATTGCTATTTTCAACACATAGTCTGCCGCACATGACTTCAAACAAGACTACCCCAAAAGAGTACACATCCGACTCTTTCGTTAAGGAATACGTCTCCATATATAATGGATCACAGTACCCAGGGGTACCTACAACACGGTGATAAGAAGCGAGTACTGCTGATTAGCAGGACCCATCTTTGAAAGCCCAAAGTCAGAAACCTTGGCAGTCATATTCTTATCGAGTAGGATGTTGGCACTTTTAACGTCACAGTGCAGTACTCTTTGCTGGGTCTCGTTCGGATCATGCAGGAAGCTTAGCCCCTTCGCAGCGTCAATGCATATCCTGAGACGCTTGGGCGGGGTTTCCCAAGTTAGAGTCAGCAAGAACTTAAACATGCGTTCGAGACTTCGCCAGATGAATGGCTCGTAATGAGAACCATCTCACCCTCTTGGTTGCAAAATCCCAGGAGAGATATCAGGTTTTCATGCCTGTAACATGAAAGCATTCTGATTTCTTTGAAAAACTCAGGGTCGCCCTGTCCGTATCTACGATCAAGGCGCTTAATAGCAACTAGGCTTTTCTCTTCTGATTGAGAGTGAGACAGTTCTCCTTCATACACTTTTCCAAAACCACCACCTCCAATAACTTTGCTTTCATCAAAGTTGTTGGTGGCTAATCTGATATCTTCCAATTGGATTTTAAGATTTTTGAACTCAGTCAAAAAGAATGCCATTTTGGTTGATCAAATAATAATAAGAAAGATCAAATTGTTGAAAAAGAAGCACCGAAAGATGTTTAAGAATGGAGAATAAGGACAGCTTTTAAGGCAGAGAAAGATTTATTTGCTGTGATTAGTTCAAGGAATGTAATGCCTTTATATTACAGTGAAGAACTGAAGATTAATTTTTATGACTTATTGATCTAGACGCCATGATAACTAATTGCATTAAAAAAAATGCATGTTCTTGGCAATTATAGCCTAAATAATCTAATGGTGGTTCTCTTGTGATTTTAGTTTATTTTAGACATGTGACTCACTGAAATAACTAAATACCATGCTAAATCATTTAGGAATTTTCATATTTAAAAAGTCTGAAAATTCAGACTTTTCCCTTTTTTTTTATGAATGAATGGAAATATCTTTTTTAACAACAAACACATCCATGTAACAACCATTTGTAACAACTATTTGTTATGTGCAATCTTGTCCATCCATCTCATTTTAAGAAAATACATCTTAAAGTGACATGTGTCACTTCTTAATTAAAAAATCACCTTTATTTTTAAATTGAAGTATCTTTTTATCTATTTTTTATGATTTAATTTCACCATATTTTCTAAAATTTTATGATCTTTAATTCAACATTTATTTTAATATATTTTTATTAATTTTTAGTTTTTTTTTTTTAATGCTTCCGAAACTGCTGCTTTGTGCGGGTACCATTCTAGTTAAAATCAAAAGATTATATTATTACAATAGTTTTAATTGACATATACGTAAGTAATTTGTTGGAGTGAATTATTGACTTGCATTAAACTAATGATCATTTACAATATATAACACAAAAAGATTATTCTAGAAGTTGGCTAAGCCCATAACCAAAATATGTCGACTAACAAAAGCGTCGTTACCAAGAAAAACCCTAATGGCGGCTCGAGGGAAAAGTACGGCGGATCTGCTATCTCAGATATCACACTCCCTTTTCGTTACCAATTTTCCGTCGGGATGTAATGCTCGACAAATATGGGATTCATGTAAGCATTACAAGCACATTGTGGACGCATTCATTCCGTCACGATTGTCCAAGGCGGGTAAGAGATTTGCATTTGTACGTTTTGTGAAGGTTGAAAATCTTGAACTTTTAATTGGGAATCTAAACACAATTTGGATGGGCAATCATCGATTACGATTTAATCTAGCGAGGTTTCAAAGAGGGGATAAACCTCCTACAAACTCGCAGAAGGGACAGATGCCTAATAATGATTCTACTTGGGTACTGATTAATAAATATTATGCATCCGTTCTAAATAATAAAGTGGAAGGGGAGAATGCAACGGTAGGAACTCCGGTGATGGTTATCGATGAGGAATGCTTCATTGATAAAAATATGGATCTAACGCTTGTGGCTAAGGTGAAAAGCTTCGAGTAACTTCCTAACTTGAGGGTTATTTGTAATCAATAGGGTTTTGAAGACTTGACTACTCGGTATTTAGCGGGATTCTGGGTAGCATTGGAATTTATGCATGCACATGCATGTGACAATTTCCAAATACCTTCGCAGTGGGCATATAAATGGTTTACATAGATAATACCATGGTCTAAAGATTTCACAGTGGACGAGCGAGTGTCTTGGGTAGATATTGAAGGGGTTCCGTCGGTAGCTTGGACTTCTAAAACTTTTGAAAAGATTGCACAAAGGTGGGGAGAACTGTTGTTCATAGAGGATCCAAATGATAAAATTTATGGTGGAAGAGATTGTGTGTTAAAACTAAATGGGACGGGGATCATAATGGAATCTTTCAAGATAATAATTCAAGGCAGGATTTCAGGAGTTCGAGCGAGAGAAATTATAGAATGGGATCCGGAGTTCATCGATGAGGATAACGAGAATGACTCACACTCGGAAGTTGAATGTAGAAACACGAAAATTATCGGTCACTTCCAATAATAGTTAGTCAAGGCCCGTAGTTAGAAAATGTAATGTTTAGTAAACTAAGTGGGCCAAAAGGCCCATGGAAAGCCCATAAGCAATCCATGGCCGACCACTAGGTGGTATAAATAGCCTCTCCATGCCTTGGAGAGGGTGTTGGTTGTATTTTCACACACTTAATGCATTTCTTTTCTTTACTTTCTCTCACTAGAAATACCTCATTCCTTCCACTTTCTCTCTCTAGTTCTTGCTTGATATTAAAGATTACTTAGTTCCTACAATTGAAAGTGAGTTTACAGGAGTGATTTGTTTAGTTTTTGTGTTTGATTTCTTTGGTTCGTTTTCTCTTGTCAAACCGTACACCTTTTTCTTATTTTTTTTTGGTTTTCGAAGCTTCAAAATACACTAAAAGATCATTTACCTTGGTAAATTTGATCTAGTATCTTTAGGATATTGGTGTATATGCTTTGAATCAAGAAAAAACATCATTTCTTTTACAACTTTGTTTTCGAAAAACCTTAAAAAGTACAATTCTTGATTTTAAATTTTTTGGCTTAAAAACCATAAAGTTTACATTTTAAGGTACCTATAGGTTTAGTAATACTAGTTGTACAAGAAAATTTGGGAAAAACAATCAAAAGTTAGTCTTTTTGTGTTTTTAAGATTTTGTGTTTCGTCCTTGAGTTAACCGAATTCACAGCTTACAAGGTCAACCGAATTGGCAGCTCTTAGTTATAACCGAATTAGCAAGTAGGCAAGTTTAACCGGAATACGCAGTATTCAATTCAACCGAATTGGCAGCTCATCAGTTATAAGCAATTTCCTAGTAGCACCCGAATTCGCAATTTCTTAGTAGCACCCGAATTCGCAATTACTTAGAAGTACCCGAATTTGCAATTTCTTAGTAACATCCGAATTCGCAATTTCTTAGTAGCACCCGAATTCACAATTACTTAGAAGTACCCGAATTTGCAATTTCTTAGTAACACCCGAATTCGCAATTTGCTTAATTAACCAAATTTGCAACATAAACTTAAAACTCAAATTGCTTAATCAAAATTATACGGTTTATTTCTTTGACTTGTAAAATCCCGTAAAGCACTCAATTGTTTTCCTGGTTTTGTCAAGAATTGTAAAATCCCGTGTAGTTTCAAGACCTAATACACACAAAAGACAACACCCACAAACACAATTACTTTCTATCACCGCTCGATCAAACAGTAATCTTTCAACATACAAATTTCTCAATGACGACTCTTGCTGACAAAGCGATTCTTTCGGGTGCTGACAACCGTCCACCTATGTTGGAAAAAAATATGTACGATTATTAAAAAAGCATAATGGAGCTATACATGATGAATAAACAACATGGATGAATGATACTTGAATCCGTTGAAAATGGTCCACTCATCTGGCCTACGATTGAGGAGAATGGAGTGACTAGACCAAAGAAATATTTTGAGCTATCCGCCACGGAAGCAATTCAAGCTGATTGTGATATCAAGATAACAAATATCATTCTCCAAGGATTACCACCAAAGGTCTATGCATTGGTTAGCAATCATAAAGTCGCCAAGGAACTTTGGGAAATAATTTAACTTCTCATGCAAGGAACTTCATTGACGAAATAGGAAAGAGAGTGTAAGCTTTATGATGAATTCAATAAGTTTACTTATAAGAAGGAGGAAACACTACGTGATTTCTACTTGAGATTTTCACTGCTACTCAATGACATGAACATCTACAATATGAAACTGGAACAATTTCAAATGAACAATAAGTTTTTGAATACTCTTCCTTCTGAGTGGAGCAAATTTGTGACAGATGTCAAACTAGTTCGGGATTTGCACACAACTAATATTGATCAGCTTAATGCTTATTTTGGACAACACGAGTTTCATGCAAATGAAGTTCGTTTAATGCATGAACACAACTCAGATCCGCTTGCTTTGGTTGTAACCCATCAGATGACTCAGTCTCCTTATCAAACTCATCAAAACCCTTACCAAAACTCTCAATTTTAACCACAAGTCTCACTATATCAGTCTCCACAGCATGGTTCACCTTATCAGTCTCAACAATACTCAAACAATCAATCATCAACACCTCTTTCAATCACTTATCCATCAAATGATTATCAATCATCAGTTCACCACAACCTTTATTCTCCATCATCATCCATCCCTCAATTGGAATATGCTCCCACAGTTAACCAACAACTTGAATTTCCCCAACTAGACTCAGGTCTAATTGTTCTAGTGTTCAAGCAAGGTGATGATCCTATTGATGCCATCAACTATATGATGTCATTCCTATCAGCTGTCGTTACATCTCGCTATCCTACTACTAACAACCAGCTGAGGAATTCGTCAAACCCTAGGCAACAAGCTACCATTAATGATGGAAGAGTGACCTTACAACCAGTATAGGGGAGGCAAATTTCTTTTGCTACGGGGACAAGTAAGACCTATGTTGGATCGTTTACTGAATAGATCTTAACCTTTAGCTTGTAAAAGATTTGTTCCCTTAGATAATTCTAAAGCAACAATAATGAAACACTGATTTGAACACTATTGATTATGCGGAAACTAATCAATAATGCTAAGAAGAACAATATTAAGAATCACAAAAGAACTTTATATTATCACTTGAATCTGCCTAGGTTACAGATTACAAAGACTATGATTGCTAATTGATCTCTATTGATCTGTGTAGAACTATATCTACTAACTATGCCTAGGGTTCCTTTTATAGACTAAGGAAACCCTAATGGGCTTTACAAAACGCGTATAAAGATCATGCATATCCTTTCCTAAGATATCTCATGCATATCTCATAAACGGTACTAACTATTTTATACTAACGGTACTAACTATCTGATCAGTACTAACATTTTGTACTGTCAGTACAAATTACAACTAGCGGTACTAACTAATATAACTAACGGTACTAAGTCAGGAATGCATAATTCCTAACAATCCTCCCCTAAACATGATTGTTGAACTTGTTTAACTTCATGTTTCTTTAGTGTAAACATCTTGTAGACCAGGAGGATGTATCCAAACACTCTGTCAAATCTTGATCTGATCTTTGATAATTTTGACATCTTCAGCTATCCATTTTTATCTGCAACATATCTTCTCAGCAACACAGCAACATCCAACTAAGTTGGCTTTGTAGTTTTTGGCAAACTACCAGCCATTAACGGATTTGATATTCCTTTACCAGTAGTCGTTTGCTCTGGGATAGCCAATTCTTCATTGTAAACAATAAGGTGAATTGATAACCTTATAGTTTTGAGTAAACTATCAACTATCAACGGATTTGATTTGTCTTTACCAAAAGCCGTTTGCTTTTGGACTAGTCAATGCTTCATTGCCATAACATGGTGCATTGATAACCATATAGTTTTTAGCAAACTATCAGCTATTAACAGATTTGATTAGTCTTTACCAGGAACTGTTTGATCCTGGACTAGCCAACTCTTAACTGTGAAGCAAGGTGAATTAAGAACCATACAATTTTTGGTAAATTGTCAACCATAAACAGATTTAAGAAGTCTTTACCAGAAGCCGTTTGCTTCTGGACTAGTCAATTCTTGATGTCTGTTAGACATGGTGAATTGAAAACCATTTGTTGTGTGGTGGTTAGCCCACACCCAAACCCTCTCCACTTCCATGCACAACATTACTCTCATTAAGCTGTTAGCTTAAAGAATCTTAACCAAATGTAGACAGCAGCAGAACTTCCTCTTCAACCTCCAATCCCAAATCAAGCATTCTTTGCAACAATTCCTTGAGAAGGGGTAACCTTCTTTTCACTACAAGTAGATACAGTCCCAACCTTAAGCTCTAGTATGGCAAACCTCCACAAGCTTCATACAGTCTCCATTTAAAAATCTCCCAATCTTGTTAATTATTCCAGAAATCACCTTGATCATTTTCTTCTGTTGAGGATTCCATCATAATCTTCAAGTCTCCCCAAAGAATCAACTCAATACCTTCTGGTGTGATTTCTGAGTACTGCTTCATCACCAAATCATATAAATGAAACAAATCATGCCTATCAAAAATATGTAGTACCTCCATTAGATAGTTGAATGCCCTGAAGTGCCCATTAACTCTGTAGACAACAAGGTAATCCCCATCTGGTGATGAAACCTTGTGCAACTTAGAAACAAAAGATTTTGTCTCCATAATCTCACTATCTATGGTACTATCTAATGTAACAATCTTTAGACATTTTCTATGTCCATTATCACTATCATCATCTGGCTGTGGTCTTGGCCTTTTCCTAGCAATCATCTTCACATGAACACTCTTTCTTGTCTTTGTACCCTGCTCTATCACTTCTTGTTCAGTAGGTACCTTTGTTGTGTCTTCTTCCCTTGGAGTTTCATTGACAACCCTCTTCTTTTTAGGGTCTTTAGATTCTTCATTCATCTCCTTAATCTGTCCCCCCCCCAGCGTCCTCTCATTCCTCAGCAGAACCAATAAGAAATAAAGTCCTTTTATCAGACTTTTAACATTTTTATACAGAACTTTGTATTTCTTCAAAGTTTCTTGTTCTTTAAATCAGCAAGCATCTTTCCTACCTACATGCTTCAGATATGTCAACATTTAGTTTCTTATCTGAGTTCTTGTTGGTGTGACTGCTTCTGATTGTAGCAGCTCTTTGTTGAGCAAGGAACCTCCTTTGAGCAGCAATAGTATCATAAAGAAATGTGGCTCTCTCTTCAACTGTAAACGTTTCTCTCTCTTCCTCTTGAAGCCTTGCAGCTAGAAGTCTATCAGCTTCAATTTTAGCCTGAATATCATCAAAATCTTGTATAAGAGCAGCCTTTGTAGCTTCTTCCTCAGCTAACTTTTTCATCTCCTCTTCTGCTTCCCAATCCTCCTTGCATTTTTACCTGCTATTTCTTCATCCTTAGCCAAGCTTATCAAACTTTCTTTCAGCTTCATCAAACATCCCTCGACACAACGCATCTAACTCAGTTCTTCCTCAAGTACTTTCTTGCCTTTTCTTTAGATCAATTTTAGGAAAAGGCTCAATGTAAGATACTGATCTTGTTGATGTACCTTGGTCTATCCTGACATCTTCAGCTATTTATGATCTCAACACCTTTCTGTTAGCCTTAGTTTTGGCTCATAATACCAAAAAACTCAACAATGGTCCTCATCATCCCTAAAAAAATAGTTGTAGGAGCAGTACTTTCATCTGAAGTTCCATCTTTTGGCTTCAGCAGTACCTTCATCAAGCTTGTCGGTACTAACTTCTACTTCTTTTGGCTTAGCGGTACTAACTTCAGGCTTGTCATACTAACTTTTGGCTTGTCATACCTTCATCTGGCTTGACGTACTAACTTGTATCTTCCGTGACTAACACCCCTTTTGTATGTAATCATCGTCTTCATATAATCCTGCATCATTAACAACCACATTCAATCAAGATCATCAAAAGCTAGATCTTACGCACTGTCGGTTATCAGATTTGGTAGGTTTCCTCCCCTGTTTAGATACAGACTCCTTTTGCATCTACTTTTTCTTCAATGATTTCTTTCCTGCCAATCTTTGCTTCATGGATACACTCTTCATCCAAGCTTTGTGATGTGTGATAACAGGTTTGGCTTTCTTCTTAAGCTTCTTGATCTGTGCCTTCAAGTGTTTAATTTCTTTGGCTTGATCTGTGACCTGTTTACATAAAGACACACAAAGATCATATACACTTTGGAGTGTCAGGCCATCCTCATTTCCTGATAGGGATCTATCACTGGATGACTGACCTCCATGATTCCCGCCAGAACCCTCTGGAATGGAATCAAGAATAGGAATAGTAAGTGAAGGTCTAGGAGATGGGTCAGCCTGTATCTCATGTTGGTCTGCACTTAGGTGAGGAGGAGAGGGTGGATGGTTGAGGTTTAGAATGTCTTTCTAAAGCTTCACCCTCATCCTCAGTTGGTTGAACCAACATAGATTCAAACAAAGGTGTGACATTCCCTGAAAAATGTTTTCCCTTTTTAACCATAAAAGAGAAAACTTTACTAGTCAAAGCATTAATAGGGAAGTGGTCTAAAGGCACATGCACATTCTTTAGCTGTTTATCCAAAAAGACTAAAATAAATCTTGGATACATAACAAACTTTTTCTTTGCATCCAAGTGTCTCATCATACCATCAAAAATTAATTTAAAAAAATTATATTTCTGATTAGTGGCTAAGCAAATCACTGTTGTGGCAATATTAGTGGGAATTTGATCCCAAGAAGTACTTTTAGACATAATCGGCAGTGATTCCATAGTAAAGAAAAAGAAATCTCCACTGATGTGAAAACAGGGTTTTGTAATAAGATACAAATAGTAAGTATCCCCCTCATGAACCCCATTAGGCTGAATATTTATCAAATAATCCTGATTGATGTAAAAGAATCTATCCTTATCAGCATCACAAAAAGAGATCACTTCTATATTGATAGCCTTTGAGATATTTCCACAGGCCTTGCCAGCTACATTGGCAGTAATATACCAAACAATGTTGATTATTTTGGATTTAGAGAATTCCAAACTGTTTCAACAAATGTAGTAGAGACTACAAGACTTACAGTAAGAGCATAGTGAATTGAGCTGCGTGTGAGGAAGTCTATGGTCTCATGAAATTCAGTATTCCCATCAGTCTTTTCTAAGTGGGCAACCATGTTGTGCTTAGGACAGGATACAAAGTTGCCATAATCGAATTAGATTGATGGTAGTCCTAGATGAAAGATAAGGAGTTGATAAATGAGAAGCGATTAGAGATATAGGTAGAAGAAAGTGTGCAATTGAGATGGGTTTATATAGGTTGAGCAAACCCAAGATCAAAGAAACGGTGCAATTTACACTTTAGACCCCTAGCAGTATTTTCTCCAACGGCTATTCAGCGGTACAAACTTTGCCCAACGAACCAACTTAAGCCAGGCGGAAACTAAACGTTTTTGGTTATCAAACTTAACCAAATCTAGCAGCACTAACTAACTTATTATCATATGAAAAGCCCTAAAAAAACAAACCAAACTTCATTGATACATAGCTTGCACATCAATGCTAATACCATAATCATCTGTAGATTGCTCCTGAGCATACTAAATAAGCCCAAGCGTATTTACTTATTTTTATTTTTTTTTTCTGGTTACAAAGCAGTACAAAGTGTCTGCAGCAATATAAACTAAGCTTAGTACCACATCTAACCTTGAATCCTTATTCCAAAGAGTATAGTGAACCCCAAATGAGTATCATAGCCATCTCCTTTTCTTGGAATTCATCTACAAACTGTATAACAATTATCTTGCCTCTCCTTAATTGTGGTTACAAATTTAACATCCCAATGCTAACCACCAAAAAGTTAAATCTTGTGACATCAAATCCTTTGGTGGAGAAGAGTCTACAACATTTAGAGTCCTATGGAATCTTGATAACCGCTATCAGTCTTTTCTCATTAGACAATCTCTTATGAATATGAAATCGAAATTTTCGGATATGCTTGGTCCTTGAATGAGCAACAGGATTCTTGATAACACTTATAGTGCTCTCATTATCAATATGGATTCTGGTGTTCATGAAATTAAAACCATAATCCATCATCTGATTCTGTATCCATAATACTTGCCTACAACGGTTAGCAGCTGCAACATATTCTGCTTCAGTAGTAGAATTTGCCATAATAGTCTGCTTCTTGCATTGCCAAGATATCAATCTTCTACCAAGAAATTGACAGCCACCTGTTGTTGATTTTCTGTCAAGACTGGCTCCTTCCATAATATGCCCTTCTGAGAAAGCTTCTAGTTCAAAAGGTGAATCCCTAGGATACCATAAACCTAATTTGGGTTGATGTTTGAGGTACCTAAAAATCCTTTTTACTGCATTTAAGTATGAAGCTTTTGGTGTGACTTAAAACCTAGCACAGGCACAGACAACAAACATGATGTCTGGCCTTGATGCAGTTAAATACATTAGAGAGCCAATCATAGATCTGTAGACATGTACATCTACATCTTCACCATCTGCATCCTTGACCAGTGGCTTTATAACTCAAAGGATAGTAGCTTGTTCCGAGGGAACCAAAAATTCCAACTTCTTATTGCAGTCAGCACATACTTATCCCTGACTAATAAAGATTCCATCAGGTGTTTTCTTCACTTAAAGTCCCAAAAAGAAAGTGAGTTCACCCATGGAGCTCATTTGGAATCTTTTGTGCATACAGTCTTCAAACTCTGTACACATAGACTTCTTTGTAGAACCAAAAATAATGTCATCCACATACACTTGGACTAACATAATGTCACTCTTTTTCTTCTTGATAAACAATGTTTTGTCTATGGTACCTCTCCTGAAACCATTTTCCATCAGAAAAGAAGAAAGTGTCTCATACCAAGCTCTAGGAGCTTGATGTAGACCATAAAGAGCTTTAATCACCTTATAGACTTTGTTTGGATGAGCAGGATCAACAAAGCCTAGAGGTTGATGGACATACACCTCCTCTTCAATAGTGCCATAGAGAAATGCACTTTTAACATCCATTTGGTAGACAGTAAATCCCATGTATGATGCAAAGGCTAAAAATAACCTAATTGCCTCTATCCTGGCAACTGGTGCAAAAACCTCATCATAATCTATACCTTCCTCCTGTCTAAACCCTATGCTAACAAAGCCTCTCAACTGACTTCACGTCGTGCGTTTTTACAAAAATACTTCTCATGCATCTCTCTTATTCCTAAAAGACCTACTTTGTGCAATTAAAATAATAATTTAATAATTAATTAAGAAAAAAAAAAAAAATTAATCATTAACTTTTTTCCCCATAATGGCAAATCAACAAGTACCCAAACCTTTTGTAATTTGAACTGTAGCAATTCCTCTTGCATTGCTTCTACCCATCTTTCATCTTATAAGGCTTGTGATATGTTCTTGGGTTCTTTTTAGGAGAGAAAACATGCAACAGAACATCTGATGGTCCTTTTAATGATTTGTTCTGTTTCTGAGTAATAGATGTACATACCAAAGCTTGTTGTACTGAAGAACACTGTGGAGTACGTACACACTAACATAAGGTGTGGTAGCATACAAACATATGACCTAAACAGTACTCAGTATGTTAGTACTGGTAGCCAGAGCTAACCCTCTTTTTGAGATGCCAATATTCCTCTTTTCTTCTTCGAAAAGCTTTGTCTGTGGCATCATCCAGAGCTTTAGCAATCACTTCTTGAGCAATCATCTTCTCAAGTTCATCATGCAAGACTTGTTCATCTTCTGTCATCTGATGTTGTCCTTCCTTATCAGCAACATCTTCTGTAACTTGTACATCATTGTCTTTAGGAGAACTTTCAGAAGATTTTTCATGTGCAGTTGGAGCAACATCTTCTACTGGAATCCTTGTCCTATAAGGTTGTAGTGGAAGCAGTATGTATTCCTAAGTAGGTCCTTTATCTTTTCCTGATGAACCTGCAGCATAAGAATCTTGTGTACCTGCATCCACATTAACCTGATTTTCTACACTAATAGGAATATAGTTCATTGAATTGGTGAGAAAATCAAGATCAAACATCCAATTAGGACCAGTTCCTGTCACATTTGGTTGATCTTCAAGAAAATCAATGTGCAGATTCTCTTCTACCCTTGTGGTCCTTTTGTTGTATACTCTAAAGGCTTTACTAGTGGTAGAGTATCCAAGCAAATAACCACAACAATTTCGCATCAAAAATGCCCAAGGAATCTAAGGTGTTAAAAAATGGTCAAGGGGACCCAAAAGTTCAATAAACCTAATACAGGTGAGTACCTATAATAAGATCATAAGTGTCTTATTTTTGAAGGTTGGTACAAATGACCTCTATTCATACATAGCCAGGCAGTATTTACTCCTTTGCCTAAAATGGGATAGGTAAAGAGAGCTGCTACATAGTTCTAGCTGGCCATCAATTAGTGTCATGTAATTTCCTTTCCTTTCTGCAACACCATTTTGCTGTGGAGTTCTAGCCACACTAAACTCCCTTTTTATCCCTTTCTTAGCACAGAATTCATTCATAGCATGGTTCTTAAATTCTGTCCCATGATCACTTCTAATGATTTTAACTTTATGGTTCAATTGGTTTTCTAAGCCTGTGATAAATTTATAAAGGATCTCATTTGTTTCATCCTTAGTAGCTAAGAAAAATACCCAACTAAATCTGCTGAAATCATCAGTCACAACCAAACAGTACTTTTTCTTATTAATACTTTCTACTGAGACAGGTCCAAATAAGTCCATATGAAGTAATTCTAAGGGCTTTCTGATGGTTCTTTCTAACTTGGCCTTACAGGAGGCCTTATGTTGCTTACCCTTCTTGCAGGCAACACAAGTGTGGTCATTCACAAAAACTTTGGAAGGTAGGCCTCTAACTAGGTGTCCCTTAACAAGTTTGTTTATATTTTTGAAATTCACATGACCTAATCTCCTGTGCCACAATTTAGACTCATCTGTTGTTGCATTTGCATATAAACAAGTTATACCTCTAGAAGGAACAATGTTCTTTAAATCCAAACTGTACACACCAATCTGTCTAGGAGCTCTAAGTACAACTTGACTTTCATCAAAAAGCTTAAAGCTAGGAGACAGAATAAGGCATTCAGTGTCAGTAAAGAGGATACTGTTTATCTTGTCACACATTTGTGAGACAGAGAAAAGATTAAACTTAAGTTCATCTACAAAATAGACATCATCAAAGTCTAAATTAGCAGTTCTGATTTTACCTGTACCCGTTATTTTACCTCCTTTGGGATCACTTCTAAAAGCCACAAAGCCTCCATTATAATCTTCATAATCTGAAAGATAAGCTTTGTTTCCAGTCATATGGCTAGAGCAACCACTATCCACCATTGCATGATCTTGTAGAATGCTTTCTGGATTGCCCTGCACTATAAGTAAGAGAAATTAGTATCTCTTAGGGACCCAAGTCACCATAGATTTGGATATCCCTTTTGGGTCAACATACTCAAACTTCTTAAGTATGAAAGATCCTTTTTCTTTGAACTTATGATCCATGTAAATTCCCTTAGGCCTCCAAAATCATCTTGACTTCTTAAGAGCATTATCCATCTTACCCTTACCAGTATTAACTACTGCTCTTGTCCCAGCAGTAGTCATATTTTTAACCCTAGAAGTTTTAACATCTTGTTTTAAGTCTTTGGGTCTAACAGCTGGTCTTGTGTACTAAGACCTCTTGATTGGTGAATATGAGGCTCTTGGTCTTACATTGTCCATTCTTAGGTAAATTGGTCTAATAGCACTACCAGTTTGTACTATTTTTGGGGCAAATGGCCTAGCAGTACAAACAGGCCTAGCAATACTAATAGGCCTAGCAGTACTAATAGGTCTAGCAATACTAACAATATGTACTACTCTTTTCCTATTAGGTCTAATAAGATTAATCAAACATGTTTTGGTTAGTATCCTTTTGGGACAAAATTCCTTCTTGTTTGAGGGTATTTTAATTTATTTGAAAATTTTTGGTGATTTACCCTTTTAGCATTATCCCATACTGGTTTGACCACCCTTTGACCAGTATTGACCATAGTTTTCAGCTTATGTTTTGGACTCTTTTTGGCATAAAAATCACAATCTTTGATCAAATGGTCAGTACTCTTACAGACAAAGTAAGCTTTTATTTTCTTAAATCCAATTCCTTCTTTCTGAGAAATTTGATCAATTTTATCAACTTGAGTTTGAATTGTTTGAGTCTCATTAGTCTTAACAGGACTAGCTATGTTTACTTCAGACACATCATCCTCATCATCTGAGTTCCAATCCTCAATGATAACTTTATCTCTGTTAATCTTTATTATATATTTTTCAACTTCATTTGTTTTACCTACAGTCTCACTAGTTTTAGATTCACTAGTATCATCTTCTGGCTTAGTTGTTTTTGACTCAATTATTTTCTTCCTAATGGCATATTCATCTAAACCTGCAAATGATATGTCAGCTCTTAGGGTTAGGAAGTTCCCTGTTATAGGAGGGGGAACAACATGATACCCATCTGCTTTGGAGAACCTATCATTAGCTGGTGTGATCTCTTCATCACTTGATCTGACCTTAAAAACACTCATACTAATCTCACTATCAGTTTCAGACTTGTTACTTATTTCATCCAATTGTGTGCCATATCCTAAACCATTTTTATCTTTAGCATTCATTTGACTGTTGAGTAATTTATTAAGACCCTTAGATGATTCTTCCCATTTTTCTATCTTAACTTTTAACTCATCTCTTTCCTTAACAACTTTTTCTAGTTCTATTTTAAGGTTGTTGATTTTTACTTCTCTGCACTTAAGCTCATAGTTTTGAAACTCATATTTTTTACCCCAAGCTAGTTCATTCTTTTCATGTCCAATTATTCTAGATTCTAGAGACTCTAAAGCTAACTCATAACCCTGAATTTCTAGTCTGACTCTGCTATGTTTTTCTCTTTCACTATTATAGTTCTTTTAAAGAGTTTTAAAAGACTCTATACATTGTTTAGAACAGTTTTGTACCTCATTGTCAAAAGTACTTAATGAACTTGAGGAGGAGATGACCATTAAAGCATAATTAACTGGTTCATCAAAATCATTGCTCTAGTCATAGCGTCCTAGACCATCTTGAGCCACCAATGCTTGTGATGATGGTTTGTTTGTTGTTGCATTCCTCCTGCCATTATCACCATAAGATCTTTTCCCTTAGTTCCTTCCTGATTTGCATTCCTTAGCAAAGTGCCCTTTCCTGTGACAGTTGTAGCACTCAACATTTGACTTATCAAAGGTAACAGGATGTTTTCCTTTGAAATACAAGCTCCTTCCTGTCTTCTGCATGAATCTCTGCACCCTAACAGTCAACATAGCTACTTGCCATCTAATATCTAATTCTTTCAAGTCATCTTGATCAATCTGCTGCAAATCCTCATTATCAATTAGAGGACTCATTGTCTGTTGTGCAAAGAAAGAGCATACTACTTCATCAGCACCTGGAGTAGATGAAACTTGACTTGTTAAACTAGTTCCTCCAGCAGTATTAACTCTAAAATTTCCACTGGCAGTACTAACTTCATTAGTGCTGCTTGTATTCTCAGAAGAAAGAAAAGCCAAGTTCTGAGAATTAGATGTGGAACTTGAAGTCCTTTTCATCTCATCTTCATAGACCCTGATTCGTCAGATAGTATACATGAGAATCAATGATAAAAAGATTCCGGAAGAGATATTCCCGGGTCGTATGTCCCAACCTGTAACAAGATTCTCTTGGGATGTTTCGGCGACTTTGTCTACAAAAAGTTGTGTAAAGGATTGGTTTATCTCTTAGGGACCCCCCACCATGCACATTTCAGACTTGGAATCCTCTTTGGGTGTCACATACTCGACCTTTTTGAGCATTTTAATTGAATATTCTGAATGTCTTTGGACACCATGTCCCCAAGTAAGTATTTTCCCTTAGGCCTCCAAACCCCACATTGACTTTTTAAATCTGGTATACAATCTTACCCTTAACCAGTATAACTATTGCTTTGTCCAGCAGAGTAAGTAGTTAGTAGGTATTAAGAGTAGTAGGCAGTAGTCATATTTTGAACCAAATGTTTTAACATCTGTTTATAAGTCTTTGGGTTCGCGCCTTTGAAAGCTATTTTGTATAGTAAGATTACGCTTGATAGGTGAATATTGAGCCTTTTTCTTGTCTTACATTGGTCCATTCTTGGGTAAATGGTTCTAATGCCCACCAGAGTTTGTGCTATTTTTGGGGCAAATGGTCTAACGAGTACTATAAAGTCTTAGAAGTATAGTGAGTACTCTAACTGGGGTCCCCTGACGAGTTTAGTAAGTTTGTAGAATGTTGTAACCTAGAAAGTATTGGACATTCCTGAGCGAGTTTGTAAAAAAGTTTTGTAAGATAGTTCTAATCTGTGTGGAACTTGCCCTTTTTGCTCATTTTGTTCATTTAGTATAGGAAGTAGTTATACTTTGTTATTGTTTAGTAAGTACTCTGTGATTGGGACAAAAGGTGTTCTTTTCTTAAATTAGGGTTATTTTAGATAATTTTTTTTTCACGGTGTTTAACCCTTTTAGTATTATCACATACTGGTTTGTCCATCCCCCGGGACCAGTAGTATTGCCCAAATGTTTCAGCTTTGGTTTTGGACTCTGTTGTCATGAATAAGTACAATATTTGTTCAAATGGTCAGTTACTGTTAGTAGTCTTTGGAGTACGTGTACAGACTATAAGCATGTTGGATGGCTTTTATTTCTTAACATCTTTATTCCTTGGTTTTTGAGAGTTTTTGACCAAAGTTTTTTATAACTCTTTGTTTTTTATTTCTATTGGGAGTTCATAGTCTTAACAGAACTTAACGGTTTGCTCTTGCAGAATACCCTACAATTTCATCCTCATACATCTAGTTTCCTATTCCTTCAATAATAATTTATCTCTGTTATGATTATAGATTGTCTTTAGGTTTTTGATATTTGCTTCATGTGATTTAGTACAGTCTCACTTGTGTTAGTATTAAGATCTGGTTGTTTTGTGATCTCAATATTATTTTCTTAAGATTTGGCATATTAATCTTAAACCTGCAAGTGATTATGTATAGGTTCTTGGGATTGTGGATAGTTTACCTTGTTATAAGAGGGGAACTGCTGATTACATCATTGCTTTAGATAACTTCATTAGTGGTATGGGGACTTCATCATCACTAGTTGCTGACATTATAAACTATCTCTAACTATTCACTATCTGTTTTCAGAATTGTTACTCATTTCTTTTCAATTGTATGACAGTACTAGTTGTTTTCCGATAGATACTCATTTGAATGTTGAGTATTTCATCAAGTTTCTTGGATCATATTATTCCCTATTGTTCTATCGTTACTTTTTTACTCTTTCTGTTCTTTCTTATATATTACGTTCTGTTATTTCCTGGTTTAGTGGGTTGTTTGTTGTTGGATCTGCATTGTTAGTATCAGTGTTTTGATACTAAGCATTTTGTTATCACCCCATTGCAAGGGAATTTAGGGGAAGGGTGGTATTTTTTGGGTGGACGTAGTGGCAGTGGGTCGAATTTGGCGTTATAGATGTGTGAGGAGTGTTTGGGAGGAGGAGGGGAGGGTGGCATGATAGGGGGTTTGTGTGGGTTGTGGAGGGGGTGCGTTATAGATACAATAATTTTTATTTTTTGATGAGAAGAGTTGTTATTTAAAAGTTTTTTTTTTTTTACAATTTGTTTTTTTTTTTTTTATTTTTTATTTTTTTTTATTAATAGATTCAAGACATTGTTTAGAACATCTCCCATTTTTTAGTAACATTAACCACAAAATATAAACCAAAGTACGCACTTGATACCACTACACACCTAACCAAGAAAGTAACCAAAACATTTTCTTGTTACCCTCATTGTCAGGGGAAAAGAAACAGAAAAAAAACATTGATGAGCTTTGAAGATGGAGGGGTAGTGATTTAAGGATTGTCCATTTTTTTATGCATAGTTGTTTGGTTTTCTAATTCAAATTTCATGCTCGTTTACTCCTTTAGTCATAGCCTCCTCCTAGACCATCTTAAGCCACCAAGTTGCTTATTGTTGATGGATGTTTCATTTGTTGGTGCTTGAATTGCTGCATGACCATTTGTCACCATTAAAGTTCTTTCTCCGCCTTGATTCTTTCCTTGGGATCTCGCTCTGTCTAGTTCACATAGCAAACGTGCCCTTTTTCTGTTGACAGTTTGTGAGCACTCAATTTTTTTTTCCTGATCTTATCAATGAGAACAAGTCGTTTTTCTTTTGAGATTTCAAGTTCCCTGCTTTCCTGTCTTCTGATGAATTTATTCACCTGACTGTAACTTAGCCACTGCCATCTTATAAAGATCCAATTCTTAACAAGTCTTTCTTCATCATATCTTTGCTAAAATATCCTCATTTTCAATGTTTTTGGTGGCTGGTGTTGGTGTGCAAAGAAAGAGCATGTTACATCATGAGCACACATAGGGTAAGTTGAAACTTGACTAATTCTTCCAACAGTACTAACCCTAAAATTGTCTCCACTGGCAGTACTACCATCATTAGTACTGCTAGTGTTCTCAGAGGAGAAGTAAATGCCAAGTTCTGAGAGTTTAAGATGGAACTTGAAAGACCAGTTTTCATCTCATCTTCACTAGACCTCTGAAAGATTTGTGTTTGTAGAGGTCATCATTATCAATCTCATCAATGTCTGGGCTTATTTCTCATGATGTAGAGCAATGTTTGATTCAAGTTAGAAGAAGGAAAATACAATATACATTTACTATTTTTTCAATATATCATGATATCTAAAGCACTTATAATGAGAATATTTGGTTTATGTCCTTTGTATCATATAATTTTTTAGTTCATGAATTAAATGTGAGCGTTCTTGAATTAGTTGGTATATGAATTTACTATTTTGTTCATGTATCACGATAAAAGTTTAAAAATATCTAAAGCACTTGTTAAAGCAAATTAGAACGCATGGTACAATAAATGTTCTAAAAATCATGATAAGTTAAATGGTTGTCATATTATTTAAGGAAGTGTTAGTTTTAGCTTTTATAATGAGCTATGAGCTCATTTGCTTATTTAAACAAAATAAGCCTAATTAAGCGTTTGGTAAGGCTTATAAGCTTGAGCTTATGAGTTTATATAACGGAGTTTCCAAAGCTTAAATTTTGTAGCTTGTTTGCTTATTTGATGAGGTTATAGAAAAAGATAATTCTTTCCTTATTAAATATATTAACGTGTCTCTTTTGATCGTTTTATCATCATAATTTAGTTCAAAATTTTTAGAACATTTACCTCTTTATGCACGGTTAAGGAGTTTGATTTTTAATAGCAAAACAAAATTTGTAATTTGATTAGTAGCTATATATTGTCTCATCAAAGAAAATAGAGAAAAAATATCCCACATTGAAAATGATAAGAAATAAGGAGAGGGATAGGGCACTATAAAATAAGGACATGACTAGTAGAATTATCCCACATTTCTTGAAAAGAAAAAACTTCAAAGGAAAAAACTCTATATAAGCAAAGCCCCCACCCTATTTTAAAATTTATTCAAGATTTAGATTTAGATGTTCTTAAATATTGTTGTGTGTTCCTAAACAAGCTTTTTTAAGCTTATAAGTGGCATCAACTTTAGTTTTAGTTTGAGCATTAAAACAATATTTATAATTGTAAGCGAGCTTTCGAGCTTAGGCTTGAGTTAATAAACGAGCCTATTAAGTTTGATCTTTTATACAAGCAACTTAAGCTTGAAATTTAGTTTACTATAAAAGTACGTACAAAAGTTAAAAATATTAAACGAGCTTCGAGCTCGAGCTTGAACAACAAAAAAATATTCGAGCTCAAGCTCGAGCCAATTAATAAAAGTTTATTCGATCTCTAGCTGAGTAGTTTATAAACGAGCCTAGCTCGTTTAGACCAAAACGCAACTAGGCTTGAATTATTAACACCCCTAATAATAACTCATCTGATATGAATGGAGATGAAAGTTAAACACATTGTAGGTATCAACATATTGAGTACTCAAAACTTTCAACATGCTTTTTAAGTTTAGCCCGACCTTATCAAGTCAGACCACTCCTTTATCTATTACAGGAAACCAACAAATATAACCATAATGTGATGAAAGGGTCGAGCGTCTATGTTGCACGGGAACATATATGGACACAAGGACGAGGATGGATCAGAAACGAGTACTTTGAAAGGCCAATATTCCAAAATTCAAGAAACAGGTACGGCCAGAAACGTTTGTGTATTTTATATAACTTTATATATATTTATTAATATAATAAATAAACATCAAACATCGAACATCAAATTGTTATCACCAAAATGTCATTAATCAAAGTTCAGTATTATATGCAAAAGATCTGTCAACCATGAAACTGTCATTAAAAAAACCACATAATAATAACATATCAACTAGTCGGTATTTATAACAACTCGTAATTTTCATCAATGTAATATCTATCTATTATATATATACCACTTTTTTACAGGGAAATTTTTGCTTTATCTCATTATGCAACGTAACCTGCATCTCTAAAGTAAACAAGCTCACGCAACCTCTACCAATGCCATCTATATCTATGTTTATATCATGTAAACATCCTAATATGTCAAATCTATATTTTAATATCATTTTTACCAAGTACATTATCCATTTAACGTACTTTTCAAAACGTTATATCAAAACAAGCATTAAACGTTAACATTTATATCAAAACCCTAATTATATGTAATGTATACATATAAAATGAATGTGTAAGCCTTCAAGCATGTGTACAAGTGTACAATGCACAACATTTAAAATATAATTTCCCTCAAAGTCAATGTACAACTTATTTAAGCCCAATGTACAAGTCAATAATGCAAGAAAGTCAAACTAGGTCATTTTACCTCCTAAATCACCTTGGTTTCTTACTACCACTTTAGCATAAGGTACAAGCACTTAATGCATGACTCCTAAACCCTAGATCATGTAACACCCCTAAAAATAAGTCGTAGCGGAAATGTGTCTGGGGGCGTTACTTCATAATACAACAGCACAAGATACAAGAGAACGACCTCTAAATGTGTCGTTTGAAAAGTAATCTCGTTGATTTTATTGAAATTGATATAACATTTGTCCCATAATTGCATCACAATGAAAATCTTAAAAACAATACAACGAGATTTGATCATTTGAATGTAGTAGACTCCAATGCATATCAAGTAGGCCAAGCATCTAATTCACCTGAGAAAAACATGCTTAAAAGTGTCAACATAAAGTTGGTGAGTTCATAGGTTAGTTAAAGTATAAATGTAAATTCCAATGAATGTATTTGTCTACTGTGTCGTCACAGTACCATGTAAAACGTTTAGTGACTACTGTCTCTCTACAGTATCATAAAATGATTTAAAATGTTGGATCAAAGATTTGTAATGCATGCCTGACCTATTTCAATCCTTAAATAGTCACAAAATGTATGAATATATGTTCAAATCCAAGATTTGTAATGTATGCATGACCATTGTATCCAATACAATAGTCACCATTTGTGATTATGATTACACACCTAAGTTCATGAAACTGTGACGTAGACTTGTTTGTATGCCACTTTATTCAAGGCACTGTAAGAATGTACCCATCGTAGGTTGTCCCCTCCAAGAACACCCGGGCAGTAATAAAAATATTCATGTGTATGTGATTGTTGGCCCCGCAGGCGCCAATCCAATCATGATCCGACATGGTATAACGTTCGTTCCCGGTGATAGCTAGTCACCCGAACGGGGATTGTCAATCCCAAATAGATCTATCTTATAACATTCGCGCTTACCCTCCGAGTAATTAACAGTTCATGCAACTTAAGCTAATCCATAATCATTAGAATGAAATCCAAGTTGTAGTATCCATAAGTGAAAACTAGTGATGTATCTCATCGTGAGATATGTAAATGAGTATGTAAACCAATTTGTAATCAACCATGTAAATGCATTTGCAAACAAGCATGTTCTCACCCCAAAAATATATGTAAAACTAGTAAAACATGGGGCTATAAACTCACCTTGATGTTGAAGAACAATTGACAGATAGGCATCTAATATGCACAACACAACGGAAGACGAAGCGGCTCGATCAAGAAGTTGCAACTAATCTTATCGGCTAATGCCCACTAACTTAGAATGATGAATGTGATACGTTGACAAAAGATTTAGATCTCAAGTGGTAATAGTTTGGTGGTTGGTTAAATAAAATAAATCGAAAGTAAACACAAAGGGTGTAATATATTCCGTATATATTACATATGAAAGAATGAACCAGTATATAATTCATATCGGGAGTTATATAACAAAGACAAACAACCAAAAGAATAATACGAAGTGTATATAATACGCGACATGTATTATATATGAAAACAAAATAAAAGTATATAATACCTTGCAAATATTATATAAGAAACGTAAGAAAAATAATTAAAACAACATAATTCGACACGCGTTCGGAAAATCGCCAATTAATTTAATAAAGAGTTCTGGCATAAAAGTAAACACACGTTTTAAAGTTACAAATTTGATAAATGATATTCTTAAAGCTTTTACAAAAGTTATTACATTGTCTATTAGCCGGGAATTATAAAATAATATTTTATAATATAGTATTTCGTTTCCTTGACGCTTTTAGCTAAAATAGTTATCCCATTCGTAAAAGTATAGTTTTCGTCTGTTTATCCGGTTATTGTATAATTACAAATTAACTATCTTAAGGCAATATAACTTCGTCTTTTATCGGTTTTTCTAAGATAATAAAAATTATAATGAAATTTATTAAGTATAGAACTTTTTATAAATTTCGGCATGAACTATTCATTTATACAACGTTTCCCATCAAAACTCAACGTTTTCCACTTTAATCAAATCCTCATTGCAAATACCCTCGTGTTTCAATATATATCTAAACGAGATTAGATAGATAATATAAATGAGTAAAACCAAACACATCTCATGTGTTGTAAACACAAAAACAAAATAATAAATAGTATATTTATTTAACCATTACCACCATTTGATCCGTTTTATAATTTATAAAATCTTACGATACATTTATTAGTTTATTTATATAAACCAAACGCCCTAATAGCTGATGTTAGCCCAAACGCATCCTTATACGTTTCCTTCTCACCAAAACACACCTTTATACGTTTCTTCCTCACCCAAACACACCCTTATACCTTTTCTGCACAACCAAACGCACCCTTAGTGCGAAACTGCTCACCCAAACACACACTTAAGGTGTTAAACAGCCAACCAAACGCGCTCTTATGTTGTTTTTCTTAAACCAAATGCACCCTTTGGTGCATAACAAAAAACCAAACGCACCCTTTAGTGCTTAATCGATAACCAAAACGCACCTTTATGCTGTTTCGACTAAACCAAACGCACCCTTGTACTAAAAACCCAAACGCTTCTACTGCTGCTAAACCCACACCCAAACGCTCCCTTGCTGCGTTTTGGCTAAACCAAACGCACCCTATTCTGATGAAACATAACAAACGCACCCTATGTCGTGTTTCATGCTAAACCAACGCACCCTACTTGGTGTTTAAACCAAACGCGCCCTTGGCGGTGGCTGCCATAAAACCCAACGCACCCTTGTGTGGTGATAAGACAAACTAACACACCCCTCGGTGATATACCCGGACCCAAACGCACCTGTGGTGCTACCATTAAATCCGACGCACCCTCGTGGGTGTTTATTAACAACCAAACGCACCCTTGTAGTGGCGTCGGTAGGGTGGTGGTGATGTTGTGGTGGCGTCGGTGGTGATGTGACGAGTGGCGTGTAGGTGGTACGAAAGTGGTGGTGGTCGCGGGTGTTGCAGCCATGGTGTGATGAGGCGACTGCTGCTACCCTCATGGTAGTGGTGGCTGCCGTTGTAAGGTGGTTGTGTGGTGACGATGGTGTTGTGGTGTCGGCGGTGGTGTTGGTTGTGGTGGCGGCAGCGGTGGAGATGGCGCTTGGCGGCAAGTGAGGTAGTAGATCGGGTAGATCAGAGGTAGATCTACCTTTTTGCAAATTTTTGGGGTGGCGGCCGGCGGCTGTGACGATGGCCGGAAGTTGGCCGGAGATGATGGCGCAGGACGCGGTGGTGGATTCGCTTGGAAGGTTGATGGCGGGAGGGTGGGAGGGGTTGTGTATATGTTGTGTGTGTTAAAGATATAAGAAATGAGTATTAACTTTTTTTATATATATATTATTAAAGAAAAGTGACGAGTGTATGGATAGTTTAGGGTTGTGTTGTTAATATTTCCAAGGGGACCAAAGTGTAAAATTTTGGTAATATTCATTGGTTCGGGACACGTTTTTAAGCATCTAACGCGACGATTCAATATACGAAAGTTGCGCCATTGCGTTTCGAATAATTTTTCCAATAAAAATGAGTATTATTTCGATAGTATTTCATTAAAATATTTTTGTAACACTTTAAATATTTGTTATTTATTTGGGAACCCGGTTATGCCTTGGTTTTTTTTCCGGAAAAATTAGTTTTTTATAACTTTGAATATTCGAGGCGGTTTTCAACAAACGCTTTTGCAATAAAATATTAAATGATTTTTTATAATATTTTTATGAAATAGATAGTTATAATTAATATAAAATTTAATTATTTTGTGTCGGTACGCGTTGTGTGCGATGTTCAAAATTTGGCGAGGGTATTTTAGTCATTTTCTGTTTGTTTCCGGGTCTCGGGCAAAACTAAAAGGTTGTCCGGAATGTTGTTTTACATCAAATTGCTATAGAGTCCGAGTTGTGAAAACATGATTTAGCGGGTCGTTTTTTGATAAGTCAACTTAGAAATAACATATATCTTTTTCGTTTTCAAGTCGGAATAAGTTAAAAATAATTTGCACATGAGAGATATGCGAATAAACTAAATGTGATTTCTTTATTTAAATATGTTCTGATAAATTACGGGTTACGCGAGGGTAATCGTTTTTTATGCGACCATTTAAGGACATCAAAGTCAAAAAAGTCAAGTCAGACCCAAATAAGTCAAGGGTAAAAAAGTCATTTAAATTATGAAATGTAGCGGTTTGTTACCCGTCTCCAAGGTGCCTCTGAGAAAATTTTCTTTTTGTTTTCTTTGAAAAACTTCATGCATATGATTATATAAGTTATTTCCTGTATGAATTACTGCATGAAACTTGGGATTAGTCAATACAATCATATGAATCGAAACTGAAGCGAATTAATCTATATAATTTATTTATTATGTTTGAATTGGTTCTTAAAAACCGGATATTTCCCCTACACTTATTTTGTTTCAAAATACCTTTGATTGTCAAAAAGACGAAGTTAAAAACAAAGCAAAACATGATTACAAAATTGAAATCAAACATAAAAGAATAAATGAAAAGAATTAAAACACAAGACACTCCTAATATGCGGGAAAAATAAGCATTGGATTGCCTCCCAAAAAGCGCTTGTTTTTGTTCGAGTCACGAGTCTGACTCTACCCTTATTTAACAAATAAAGGGGAGGGTTCCCCTACACTTGAGTTCAAGTGCGGGTGATAGTAACGGTACACACCATTGTTTTGAGAATGAGTCACATACTGAAAAATTGCTTGTTGAATAATATTCTCCAAATGATGTGTTTCTTTAATACTAACCTTCTCTACTTCTTTTGGCATAACGGGTGAGTTACGTCTTCTTCCTAGAAAAGAAACTTTCTTAGATTCTATTTGATGTGTGCTAAAATACACATCATTTATAACTTGAAAAATACTATTAATTGGACTAAAAACATGAAATATGCTTAATATTATTGCAAACATGTTTGGTTTGTGTTTTTATGTCTTGCAGGTATAAATGATTAAAAACGAAGCAAAAAACAGAGACTTTCGGTTAAGATTTGAACACGTTTATGCGTTTTTCGAGATCAAGACGAAGTTGTTAATATTTCCCAAGCATGCCATTAGAAAGAGCACGAGATTTCGAGTCTGATAGTGCCTTCATCTCTTATTAGGCCAACACGACACCATTTATATAGGTAGGACCGACCCATACTTATTAAAGGCTCAAGACTTAACATTGGTTAACAATCTAACCCACGCAGCCCAGGCAAGCTAAAAGAAAATGATTGGAAGATTGAAACTAGGCCCAGTAATTAAAGTGGACTCGGCCCATCAGATAGATGTGCTAATCTAGGCCCATCAAAGAGTTGAGTCCATTTTTTCTATTTATGCTTATAATGAACGCAACAGCATGGAACGATGTATCTTATCCTTATCATTTTTCATCTATCTTATCTTTCTTTCTTTCTTTCTTTTGTTTTTTCATTTTTCGTTTTTTTTGTTTCGTAGATGAGAATAGGTAGACTAGTAGTAACAGTAGGATATATAGGAAGTTAGAATAGATTTGTTTTTCTTATTCTATCTTTATTTCCCAGTTCTTAGGTAAAAGATATGATTTACTTTTGACGATTCGGTTTGAATTATATTAGTATGTTTCCGGATTGATTGTTTTTTATTTATCGAATGGGATGAATCGGTTTTGAATTACATAAGTATGATTTTCTTAGTAATAGTTTTTGGAGGGTAGCGTATATCATTGATCAGTTTTACCAGGTTGTTATCGATCGATTTCGATTGTTTCTTTTTCATTTCCATCTTCTTTTATCTATTGTGGCTTATTTACCAAATAAGTTGTGCCTTAGCTTATTTTCGTTAGGATTTTGAAGCTTATCAGTTTGAATGTTATAAAAGGGCGAACAGATTTTCGGAACTGTTCGGATAGAAAGGATTGGCAGGTTGGTTTATTGAGTTTTGTAGTCGGCTTGTTTCGATAGGATTTATACGGCAGATTTGGTTCGAGTAGCTTAATTAGTTATTAGCTTAAGTTGGTTAAGAGTTTTGCTTATTGGTTCGGGTATAGTTTAAAGTAGAAAGTGTTATTTGGTTAGTATATCGGCTTATCTTAGCTAGTTTCGGTTTGATTAATTCGGCTTTTTAGTTTTAAGAATTTGATTTTTAGTTTGCTTAATTAGGTGTTCGGTTTATATTAGTCTCATTTAGCATATTGTTTCGGCTTATCTTTTGTTTGTTTTATGTTTGGTGAACCCGGTTTAACACATGAGGCGTGGAGCTTAAGGGTCTAGTAAGCTAGCTAAATATCTCGAGTTTAATGCTTTAAGCACTTGAACTTAAGTATTTTGATAGTTTATTAGATCGGGTGGTTTTATTAGTATCGGTTTCGTCACTCGGGTTCTATCTCTTATCTCTTTTCAATTCTAATTAGTTGCAGTATAATTTTGCTAAAAATGTCTTTTATTGTTATGCTTATTATTGTTAGTTTAGTTGCCATGTGTAGCGAGTAGATTTATATATGTTTGTTAAGTGAGTAGTGATTAGAGAATTAAGTGTGGATTAAAAAGTGATTTCTTGATTAATAATCTTCGGGTTATTTAGATTTCTTATTTGATTATTTTGAAGGGAAAAATCTGGAGAAATAATCAAACATCAAATCTAGTAATTAATACCATTATGAAATATCGTTTTCAATAAAAACCACCGTTGTGAGAAAATAATGTTTTTACGGGTATTAATTCGTCAACAATGAATCGAGTAATTTGACCAAAATAAAGGATTGTTTTCAATAACAACCAACATTGTGAGAAAACATTTTTTCTAAACGGGTACTAATTCCGTAACACTTAATGATCTTTTCGCCTCGCTTGACAAGCATATCCGTTTTATATAGTTTAGATTTATTTGCTTAGTTTTATTATTTTTAGTAAAATATAAAAACCAACCAAAAGATTATCAAGCATTAAATTTCAAACATAAACGTAAATTTCAAATTCAATTCTCGCCGTGGATACGACATCCGGGAGATTAATTATTACTTTTCTTAAAGTAATTTTTACATCTAACGGGAAATACTATATATTACTTCGACACGCGTTTGGCGTTCAACAAAATGGCGCTGTTGCCGGAGAGAGTTGTACGATTTTCACGTTTCTTTCGAAGTGAATGCCTTGAAGATCCTTTCTCCTTGAAAGTTATTTTTGTATCTATTAAAAATATAAAACACAAAAAAATATAAAAACAATAAAAATCCAAAAAGTATTTTCTATTTTCATATTATTTTCTTTTATATAAAGATTTTAAAAAAATACCAAAAATATTTTTATTTTATTTTATTATCTTTACAAAAATCCATAAATATTTTCTTATTCTATTTTATTTTTCTTTTATATATATATTAGAAATATAATAATAAAATTAAAAATATATATATATAATAAAAAATAATAATAATAAAATAAATTCTTTGTTATCCTCTCTAGCATTTAATTCTTATCTCTTTCTCTTCTCTTATTGTTTAATTCTTCACGATGTTCTTTTCCCCGTCACCTACACCCTGCGGGGGTAGTGACCTTCTCTTGGGAGAGACCTACAATCTTCTTTTTCATTTTAATAATTCTTCACCTGATTATGAAACATTTTGCTTTGATATCGGAGAGAAGAGTAGTGGCAGTACCACTTCTCATTCTGATCATTCTCTTTCGGAATACGAATCATTCTGTTTTGATGTCGATCATATCGAAGAGAAGAGTAGTGGCAGTACCACTTCTCATTCTAATCTTTCTCTTCTTGAATATGAATCGTTTCATTTTGATCTTTCGATTGATCCGCTTCCTCCTGCCGATAGGAGTGATTCTCATTTTGAGGAGTTCGCCGATGAACTCGCTCACATCATATCTCTACCGGAGTATGATCATTTTTCCTTTGATCTTGAGGACTTTAGTAGTCTGGACCCCCCTGAGTCGACTCTAGTTGTTGATGAGTCTACCCTACTAGTCACAACACTTCCCGATTCTAAGGAAATTTCCTTAATGGAAGTGGAAAGATTTGATTCTTTTTTCTCCCTAACACAGTCGGGTAAGAAGACGAGGGTCATGGAGACCCCTTCTTTTGGTTTTCATCATATGCCATCATACCGTTCTGCTGCATACTTACCCACGGAGTTGATGTATTGCTATTACCATCCTCACCTCACATCGGGTGATGGATTTGCCCATGGACCTAAAATTAAATAACACTAGAGTCAAGCTAGAGACTCGAACAAAAACAAGCGCTTCTCGGGAGGCAACTTGTGTTTTCTTTCTCTTTCAATTTTCTTAGTAGTATAATATTATATTAGTATAGTTAGTAGTATTAATATTTAGTGTGGGGGGAGTGCTTCTTTCCTTGTTGTGTTTTGTGGGTGCTCGTTTTTGCTTGTAGGATTCCCTCAGATCGTGAAGACATTTGTGCTTGTTTTCAATCCTCCAATCTCTCGGTCTCTGATCTTCTTCATAATATTATGGAAATCCTTAATCCTCACACAACACACACAACACACACAACACTCACACACCACCACACACTCTACAATAGATGAGGGCACGACACACACACAATTAAAGCAAATCAAGAAAACACAGCACATATATAATCTATATAATCAAATATTATATATATATATATATATATATATATATATATATATATATATTATTTCCCTTTTCACACTTGGAATTTTTTGCATTTGTCTTTTTCGTTCCTAAGTGTGGGGGTAAAACCTGACATTTTTGAACATTGAGGCCAATGTTTTCTGTTCAAGTAGTGGGTGGAATTCTTGAAATTGATCAGAGTTTGTTGCCTGTCCTGTGTCTTACGCAACCACCCCGTTTTGACCAAAATTTTGCTTTATTATATTATTAAAAAAATGAAAATGATAAATGATAAGAAAATATAAAAATACAACAATATGAAAATGTGTAGAAATAAGGCCCGTAGGCTAGAACTAGGGAGATTTTAACTTTAAAATTTTGCAAAGAACGAAAAATGATAGAGTCGAATATAAGTTAGATGCTAAGCGTGGAGTAGTTGGATCTCTTTAGAGCTCATAGAGGTTAATTGTGGCTTCTTTGCTCCCATCAGCTTAAAAACCATAAAAAAATAATTTTTCAATAAAATACAAGCTGATTATGTTTTAACGAATCTTAGTTTTGATCCTTCGTGAGAGATTCCTTCTGGTGAAAGTAAGGTACACATCGAGGTTTTGTCAGTGTTGTGTGGAAATAGGCTACCGATTCTTGGTGGCTCGCTCCCGTTGTCTACGTAGTTAAAAGACCACAAGACTTGAAATTTGGCTATAATAATAATGTAATAAACTGAAGCCGAAATAAGACCACTGTTTCTTGTCGGTTAGGATGCCCGATGTTGTAGTCGTTTAAAGGGTGAAAGTAATAATAATAATAATAATCTGAGACTGATAAAAGTTTACTATCTCTGTCGGTTAGGACGCCCGATGTGTCAGTCTTTCAAAAAAGGTGCGAGGAATTACGAATAGTTCGAAAAATATAGACTATACTGGCTCGGTCGGTTAGGACACCCGATGTGTCAGTTGTTTAAAGGACCGAGGGCTAATAATGTTGCAATAATAATAATAATAAAGCCAAATTTTAACTCCGGGGTTATCTAAATAAAGTCTCCGTCTCTGGACTCGTAGTTGAGTTGTTTCGGATGAAATAAAAAGTATAACCCCTAAATCATGCGAAATGAGAACCTTAATGTGGACCTTATTTTCAGTATATCGTCTCTTTAGAAAAGGATTTCAAACTAATTATGATTTAAACCGGTCCCCTTTATTGTAATAAGGCCTTAATATATTCAAATAAGTGATCTCGTTTCACATTATGTTTTCCGAATAAAATCCTTAGAGGAAATTAGGAATAAGGGAGCGAAAAGAAGCTGCGTTTACACAATTAGCATTTATAAGTAGTGTTAGCATCTAATCTTATATTTAACTATGATTTCGTTTTAAGCTTAGTTTGAGGATTATGAAAATCAAGGATGACAAACTCCCGTTCTTAAAGCCTTTTAAATAAATTTTATTAAAATTTTATCTTAGTTTTTATCTATTATTAAATAAGTGGTTAAAACGGGGGCGCTTTAAAAACTAATAATTTTAAACTCTCTTAATGAACATTTTCTGTTCTTGTTTGATGTGGGAGGTTATTAAGTTAAGGGGGTTAAATTATTTCTTTCCGGGCGTGTTTTATAAACATTGCGTATGGGACCAACAATGGTTTAGTGTGGGAAAATTTGATGTGTGCTAAAATACACATCATTTATAACCCGAAAAACACTATTAATTGGACTAAAAACATGAAATATGCTTAATATTATTGCAAATATGTTTGGTTTGTGTTTTTATGTCTTGCAGGTACAATGGATTGAAAACGAAGCAAAAACGGAGACTTTCGGTTAAGATTTGAAGACGTTTACGCGTTTTTCGAGATCAAGACGAAGTCGTTAATTTTTACGAGCATGCCATTGGAAAGAGCACGAGATTTCAAGTCCAACGGTGTCTTCATCTCTTATTGGGTCGGCCCGACACCATTTATATAGGTCGGACCGACCCATACTTATTAAAGGTTCAAGACATAACATTGGTTAACAATCCAACCCACGCAGGCCAGCCCAAGCTAAAAGAAAATGATTAGAAAATTGAAACTAGGCCCAGTAATTGAAGTGGACTCGGCCCATTAGATAGATGTGCTGATCTAGTCCCATCAAAGAGTTGAGTCCATTTTTTCTATTTATGCTTATAATGAACACAACAGCATGGAACGGTCTATCTTATCCTTATCATTTTTTATCTATCTTATCTTTCTTTCTTTCTTTTTTTCGTTTTTTCGCTTTTCATTTTTTTTGTTTCGTAGATGAGAATAGGTAGACTAGTAGTAACAGTAGGATAGATATGAAGTTAGAATATATTTCTTTTTCTTATTGTATCTTTATTTTCCAGTTCTTATGTAAAAGATATGATTTACTTTTGACGATTTGGTTTGAATTATACGAGTATGTTTCCGGATTGATTGTTTTTTATGTATCGAATGGGATGAATCGGTTTTGAATTACATAAGTATGATTTTCTTAGTAATAGTTTTTGGAGGGTAGCGTATATCATTGATTAGTTTTACCAGGTTGTTATCGATCGATTTCTATCGTTTCTTTTTCATTTCCATCTTCTTTTATCTATTGTGGCTTATTTACCAAATAAGCTATGCCTTAGCTTATTTTCGTTATGATTTTGGAGCTTATCAGTTTGAATGTTATAAAAGGGCGAATAGATTTTCAGAACTGTTCGGATAGAAAGGATTGGCAGGTTGGTTTATTGAGTTTTGTAGTAGGCTTGTTTCGATAGGATTTATATGGCAGATTTGGTTCGAGTAGCTTAATTAGTTATTAGCTTAAGTTGGTTAAGAGTTTTGCTTATTGGTTCGGGTATAGTTTAAAGTAGAAAGTGTTATTTGGTTAGCTTATCGGCTTATCTTAGCTAGTTTTGGTTTGATTAATTCGGCTTTTTAGTTTTAAGAATTTGATTTTTAGTTTGCATAATTAGGTGTTCGGTTTATATTAGTCTCATTTAGCATATTGTTTCGGCTTATCTTTTGTTTGTTTTGTGTTTGGTGAACCCGGTTCAACACATGAGGCGTGGAGCTTAAGGGTCTAGTAAGCTAGCTAAATATCTCGAGTTTAATGCTTTAAGCACTTGAACTTAAGTATTTTGATAGTTTATTAGATCGGGTGGTTTTATTAGTATCGGTTTCGTCATTCGGGTTCTATCTCTTATCTCTTTTCAATTCTAATTAGTTGTAGTATAATTTTGCTAAAAATGTCTTTTATTGTTATGCTTATTATTGTTAGTTTAGTTGCCATGTGTAGCGAGTAGATTTATATATGCTTGTTAAGTGAGTAGTGATTAGAGAATTAAGTGTGGATTAAAAAGTGATTTGTTGATTAATAATTTTCGGGTTATTTAGATTTCTTTTTTGATTATTTTGAAGCGCAAAATCTGAAGAAATAATCAAACATCAAATCTAGTAATTAATACCAATATAAAATATCGTTTTTAATAAAAACCAACATTGCGAGAAAATAATGTTTTTACGGGTATTAATTCGTCAACAATGAATCGAGTAATTTGTACCAAAATAAAGGATTATTTTCAATAACAACCAGCGTTGTGAAAAAACAGTTTTTCTAAACGGGTACTAATTCTGTAACATTTAATGATCTTTTCGCCTCGCTTGACAAGCATATCCGTTTTATATAGTTTAGATTTATTTGCTTAGTTTTATTATTTTTAGTATAATATAAAAAACCAACCAAAAGATAATTAAGCATTAACTTTCAAACATAAACGTAAATTTCAAATTCAATTCTCGCTGTGGATACAACATCCGGGAGATTAATTATTACTTTTCTTAAAGTAATTTTTACATCTAACGGGAAATACTATATATTACTTCGACACGCGTTTGGCGTTCAACACTAATTCCAAATCATTTTCTATCATCTCCAATTTTGAAAAATGAACACCTAGGGATCCACTTTGTCTTAATAAACCCGGTTTAAATCCATAATGTTTTTTGGGGTCGCCAATGCATGGGTAATAATTGCAATACGTATCCTTAGGGTGGAAAGATGCCACGTAAGGTGAAGGCGGTGTATGAATGATCAAATGGTCTACTTCCTTCATCCTAAAACTATCTAGACTAGGTAGTTTGATGGGTGGTTCGGGGCCTTTTTCGTTTCCTAGACTTGCATTTAAGGATGGAAAATTAAGTAAGGGTTGTGGTTGAGGCTCCGGTTCATCAAAAATAGGAACTTCCCTGGAACTAAGACGAATGTCATGATTACAAGTATTCAAGCCTACAACCACTAATGGTGTACTTGCTACAGGTTCTACCTCCATTGGGGTTTCCCTAAAGTCTCTTCATTTCTACACGGGTAAAGTCACGGGCCGTGTATACCTCAAATAATGGAAGGGTTGTGGTTGAGGCTCCGGTTCATTAAAAATAAGAACTTCCCTGAAACTAAGAGGAATGTCATGATTACAAGTATTCAAGCCTAAATCCTCTAATTATGTTACTTTCTAAAGGTTCATTAAGCCTCCATTGGTTCCTAAAGTCTCTTCCATACTTCTTCCAGTAAAAGTCAAGGGCTGGTGTGTATACCTCCAAATGATGGAAGGACTTGTGGTAGCTTATGGCTTCAGATTATCTACCTTATCCTCCATCATATCTAGATCACCTATAAGCTCATCATATGCATCTAACCATGACATGCACTTAGGTATCTCTTTAAACCTAACCATCCCTTCCCAACATAGTGAGTATCTTTAAATTTGTTTATTGGTTTGGTCAAAAATAGTGCAATTTTATGTTTTTTCCATTGTTTAGCGCATTGGACACAATCCTCAATGGTTATCCCATGCATCTTCAGCACTTAATACTTAAGGATCCCCGTGCAGTGCTTGCATAGTTTAATCGTCTAATTGGTATAACATATCGATATGACGAAAAAGATTTGAATTTGGACCATAGGCCAGGCCATGAATCTCGGAATATTCGGGGACTTTTCGATTAATTCGTTTGTCACGAGTCCATGAGCAATCGTAGAAGAGATACATCTTGATGTGTTGGAACATCAAGTTATATCTTTGGAATGGGAAGGTTGTGTTTCGTGGTGGATTTTGAAAGGGTGTGGTTGGTGGTCTTTCATACATCATGATGGTGAACGAAAGAGTTACAAACAAAAGACACAAAGAAAAGATATACTACGAGAAAGCTAATGTGCTAGAATTAAAATTCTCACTTAAAAGGATTCAAGTGAGTAGAACTAAGTTAAACTATGATCGAAACCTAACTATTCCCCACACAGCGGCGCCAAAAACTTGATGTAAAGGTCGTAAAGGACTTCAACAAGAAGTTTTACAACTCCCTAGGTAGTGTACCTAATCGTTGTAGTATAGTATAGGCAAGACTCGGGGGTTGTTATCGTTCTCTAGGGAAAAGTTGGGAATACCTTGACCATGGCTAACAGAATTTCTAGGGGAATTAGAGAAGATTCTTTTGATTTTTTAAATATAAAGAAAGCAAGGTAAATCAATGGTAAGAGATGTTGTTTTGTTTAACTAAACAACAAAACTAATTATAATCTATGTTACTGATGATAACTTTATGATAACAAATGATTTACCTAATCCATGCAACTACTCCCTCATTATTCTTCTCTTAGGTCCGTTGCTTTGTCACACTTGTGATGATCTGTGTAAGTATTTCCTAGGTCATGAACGGATTACACGAACCCGTCATCTATTTAATATTCCGTTAAGGCAACGCACAAGTAAGGTAGTATGAAGACTATTACAAGGCCCCTAAGAGTATATTAGACGTGCATTTGAAATAGCTTAAGAGCGTAATCAACCATATAATGGGTAAGGTAGTATGAAGACTGTTACCGATGGTATCCTTTCTACACACTCGCGTTTCCCTAGACATGTCAACAGCGATACAAACAAAAGCTGGTTTTCTAAAGCCTAACGCGCACATTCATCAACAAAAAGCAACATCAAAAGGATCTACAACCTAAGTTTCATGCAATCATAGATAAATACAAAAGAGGTTTAGCCTCGCATGTCATAAAGAAAGTAAGAAGATAAATCAATCAAACAACACATAGACATATTGAATGATTAATGATAAATAACCTTACTTGATTAAAACATAGATTCAAGGTAGTACAATAGGGTTTTGAGGCCCTAAAAATGACCTACAAAGCTGCTAGAATGACTAGGGTTCGTCTCCCTAGGTTTATACAAAGGTACACACTTAAAACCCTAAAAACGGTTTTATATTTATAAAGATATCGACGCGACGGCGTCGCTTAAAATAAAAACCTGACTCCCAATCGCCACGTATATGATTCTAACCCATCTTAAGTGGTCAACCGTCCCATACAGCCGTCGCAAAATTCCTGACGCCGTCACTAGATAGATCACGACGGCGTAGCTTTATGCCTGCGACGCCGTCTCCACGCACTGTATGTATAAATCTTCAAGGGATTTGGTGTAGGTCCGTAATCTTGTCTGTTTCTTCTCCAAATGAGCCCAAGTCATGTGTATTTCCTCCAAAATCCATCCAAGTGCTAAAAACCTGAAAACAAACGATTAAGCATGTAATCTGGGCATATTTGCATGATTTATGGGGTTAAATGACCCCGAAAAAGTGTATAAAATGACACCTCATCAAATATACTATGTATAAACATTTTTCGTACTTTTTTTAATTTTAAATACGACGTGTCCAAATTGCGCTCGCATTCGCATCACGCAATGGCCTTTGGGACCTTTAGTGCACTGGATCGCAAAACGCATTTTTAAACCAAGATTATAACATCACTTTTATTAAAAATTCATGATATTTACAAGAAATTAGTAGGAAACTGAGATACTATCTGGGCCCCCACTCCTCTAGCGATAGCAAAAACAATCCTATTAAAAATGTGAATAGTAGCGCGTGCCCCAATGTCTTGAGTCATAGAGAATCTTCGGATCCGCTTCAGTAAGTTCACTGCATCCTTCTCAAGTTCCCCAAAAGAAGAGAATGAGAAGGGGAGAAAACCATATCCAATATCTACACATTTAGCTTCATACTTGACGCGTTTACGTTGTGCAGCCTCAATCACCGCCCGTCCCGGTGCAAAACCGATCATCCCAGATTGCGTCAAGGGCGATGAACTTGTCAGATCCACACATACATCAAGCCCTCCGTCCCACGAGTAGAACAACATGTCAGCTGGATGTAAGGGTTTGCCCCGCCCTCTACCAAGCCCAATATCAACTTCTTTACCAGCGGATCGGAAACACATGTCGACAAGGGTATCACGCATAATGTTATGTCGATGTTCAATACCAACAATACCAGCACACGACACATCATGATCTCCATAAATATTTGCCGCAAAGACCCTAGAGCAAGTTGAGTATGGCTATGGAACAGAGAATAAGGGAACACCTAACTAATAGTATAACACACACCGGTAAGTCCTACCATTCATAGTTTGTCCCAACCTACAGATCGGAACCACCCTAAGCTAGTCAGAAGTATGACCCTCCATTTGAGACTTCCATAAAGCCATTTGTCGAGTAGATAGGGAAAAAGTAGATTCGGCCGTTTGAGTAACACGTGTGAAATATATATCTGTAAATTTCTTCATGAGTTTGGGGGCAGCGACTCACTAGGATTACTCAAAAGGTCAGTCTCCAATTTTACATTAAAAGCACTCAAGGCATTATCAAAAGCAGATCCAGAAGTTACAATATTAGAATATCGAAGCAGTTTAGTTTGCAAATAGCTTTCTAAAAAAAGGTGTAGTTTGCAAACCAGCAGATTGGAGTCATAAATATAAGCAATTAAGTACCAATTCATGCATAAATAATGTAAAACGAGCAATTTAACTGGGATAAATGATGCTATAAAATAGACGTTATTTGATGTCATCATGTATTGATTGCAAAAAGATAGTATCAAATACATTCTCATAAATAAATTCTACTGATCTAATTCCCAAATCCAAACACCCCTTTAACCAGGAACAATACTTTTCAAGCAGCAACCAAACAATGGTTCTACCATTGCAGACCCCACTTCTTGGCAATGATATCAGCTCTTAAAGACTTCTTAACTCTTACTGACATCAACTTGCTTCTCACACTATCATAAATGGTTTTGATAATCACATCTTCATTTCTACTCTCACATTTAAACATTCTAAAATTCCTTTCTTGCCAGATGAAGTAGATTGTAGCATTTAGAGTAAGCTTGTTAACAACAATGCCAATACTTTTCTTTTCACTTTTTCCTGCCAATGCATCTACCACATCCTGTAATTTGAATAGTTTTTCCATCTTATAGGTCAGCTTAAGCATTTCACTCCATAATTTCTTAGGCAATTCACATTGAAAGAAAAGATGGTAGAGAGAATCAACACGATGATTACAGAAGCCACATTTCAGAACACCACTATTTTGCCCCTTTTCAACTTTTTCTTGAGTTAGAAGCTTATCCCGGATAGCCATCCATAGAATAAAAGCTTGTCTTGGAATCAATTGGCTAAACCAAACAACATGTCTCCAATTAACAATTGGCCAATTGAGTCTTAAATCTTCCCAAGCCTGCTTTGTAGTAAAACACAATTTATGGCCAGCATTTGTAATCCATAACACTTTGTCTTCTTTATTGGTTAAGTTGACTGTTCTATCCAAATTTCTAAGAATTGGATATATTTCTTTCCATCCATCAGGCCAAACCCATTGACCATCATTAACCATGTCAACAACCTTAGCATCATCTTTAAGCTTGGCCTCATAAATGTTTCTTTTAGAAATAATAGTACTAAGTGGCCCATCTATGCACCATTTATCATACCACACATATGTTTTCCTCCCATTGCCAATGTCAGACCAAACATGATCTCTGATTTCATCTCTTATAGTCATCATAGTCTTCCATCCCCAACTATCACTTTTATCAACACTAACATCCCAGATACTCTTGTTTTTTAATTTTACAATATTGACCCATTTTGCCCATAAAGAATTCTGATCCTCAATGATCTTCTAAAACTATCTAATCAGTAAAACTTCATTCCATCTTTTGAGAGATTTAATTTCAAGCCCTCCTTGATCTTTAGGTCTACATACCACCTTCAAAGCAACTCTAGCTTTTCCTTTAGTAGAATCACCAGCATTCTATAGAAATCTTTTAAAGAGATTTTCCAAGTCATTAATAACAGTGGTAGGAAGCAAGTAGAAAGAGGCCCAGTGATCTGCATAGAGGCTAGAACAAAAGCTATTAGCTGGATCCTTCCTGCATATGACAAATTCTTGTTTCTCTAATTGTTAATTCTGTCTTCTACTCTATCAATTAGAACTTTGCAGTCACTAACCCCAACTTCTTTGCCAGCAAAGGCACACCAAGGTATCTAACTGGTAATCTTCCACATTTGAAAGGCAAACTTAAAGAAGATCAAAATTATCTATTTCTTTGATACTTCCAAAAAATATAATGCTTTTTCCAAGATTAGGTATCAGACCAGAAACATGACTAAACTCTTCCAAAGTTTTCTTAACCACCTTAATAGATCCTTTGTTGCCTTTACAAAGGATTAAGAGATCATCAGCAAAGCACATATGAGACAGTTTCAACTCCTTGCACCCAAAATGATAGCCATACTCACTGGATTCTTCAATATTCTTTTCCATGATGAGACTAAAAACTTTCATTACCAAGGTGAAAAAATAAGGTAATATGGGATCACCTTATCTTAGACCTCTGCCCCTTTTAAAAAATCCATGCATATCAACATTTAGACATATAGAGGATCTTGTGGATCTAACACATGTCATAATCCAATTAACCATTTTCCCGTGGAAGCCAAATTTGCCAAGAATCTCTTACAAAAAACTCTAACTAACAGTGTCATAATCCTTTTGAATATCAATTTGCATTGCACACCTCTTAAGGTCATTCTTCCTATTATAACCTCTCAATAGTTCTTGAGCTATAAGAATATTGTCTTGTATATGCCTCCCTGGTATACAGGCACTTTGATTGATATGCACAATTTTATCTAATCCCCTCTTTATTCTATTAGTCAGGATTTTACTTATACACTTATAGATGACATTACAACTGGTAATAGGTCTGAATTCAGAAACTTTGCTAGGAGTACTGACCTTGGGGATTAAAGCAATAAGAGTGAAATTGACTTCTCCAAGTAGTTTGCCATTTTTGAAAAATTCTTTTATGGCCAAGCATACCTCATTTCCAACAACATCCCAGGCTTTTTTGAAGAACTCTGAGGTGTATCCATCTGGTCCAGAAGCTTTATTACTCTCTATATCAAACATGGCCTCCTTGATTTCTCTATAAGTAACATCACATATCATGTTGTTTGCTTCTTCACTATTAAGAGTACTTTTAAAAAGACCATCATCAACATTTACAACTTGATCAACTTTTCCTAAGAACTTCTCAAAGTGTTTAACAAACTGCTCAGGAATAACTTCACCTTCATAGCTTACATCATCATCATCTTTGATATACTCAATGTTGATATAAATAATGCCTAAAAATGTTATTAATATTTTTCGATCTCTCTACGTTTTGATGATCACAAAATGTAAAAACGATTAATAAAAAATTAAATGTAAACAAGTAATTAGTAGTAAATTTTCATTTCGAAAATTTAATCACTTAAAGGTATGAATAAACAAATGCTTAATGCATTTCATGATCAAAGAATTTTTTTTCAACCTCACACTTTTTATAAAAATGTCACAAACATTTTTATATCTTTTACAAAAACATTTTTAGATTTAAAAGAAATGTTTTATTCAAATAAATATTTTGAATTTAAATTTTCTATCCAAAAACGGCTAGAAATGTTCCAGAAAACACCTCCCCTAGAAAAGACAAAAAAGGGAGCGTCTGGGCTGGGCGGCCCCCTTAATTTTAAGGGGACCGGCACCCTAATTAAGGGGACCGTCCAGACAAAAATCCAGCTCAGCTGGCCTATAAATACTAGACTATTCCCCATTGATTTTCTTACCTTTTTCACACACTTTCTTTCTGTTCTAAATCAGTTTATACTCTCCTTTTTTTCCTTTGATCATTTAATCATAAAGCTTTGTTTCCAAGTAATCCAAGCTTAATTCCTTAAGTGCATAAGAAGAATACTTCTTATCATCAAGTCAAGAAGTGTTATAGTTTAGTTGGTGTTATTGTGAAGTTGTGTTAGATCTTGTAAATTATTTGTGTATATTGTGAATGTGTGTATCGTAATTATGTATATTATGTAGATTGTGCTGATTATTGTAAGTATAGTTTCAGATTCGGGTGACTTTGTAAAAGTAGTGTTAGATTGGTGTGATCGTAGTAGTGTCTTGGTTGTGAAGAGAAGAGAAGTTGTGAAGTAAAGATAAGTAGTGAAGTGAAGACAAGTCGTGAAGTGAAGCAAAGTTGTGAGTTGTTGTGAAGTAGTGTGGTTAGTCGTGATAGATTGGTTCTAGCTAGGATTAGAACTTGACATTTTGCTTAGTGTACAAATTGGAGTAAAGCAAAGACATGTACCAGTTTTCTCTGCCTAATGGAGTTTGTTGACAAGGCAAGAGAACTCAACGAGTTGGGTGCTCGGGGAGTGGAGTAGGGCGAAGAGGTGCTTCGTTACCGAACCACTATAAATCCTTGTGTTGTGGTTTGATCTTTCTAACTCTTATCTCTTGTCTTTCATATTTACTTATTTACTTACTTGCATTGTTCAAATTGTGCACATATTGATATCACATAAAATCGAATCTAAGTTTTTATAAACAAACATAACATTAATTTAAAAAGCGGTAAACTATTCAACCCCCCTTCTAGTTTTCCACAATTGGTATCAGAAGCCACGTCAAACAAGATTTTTAAAATAAAATGTATTTTAAAACTTGAATCGATCTATGGAATCGGAAAAATATTTAGAAGGGCAATCTATGCAAAGACCACCACTATTTGAAAGTGATGGATTTATTTATTAGAAAAATAGATTCGAAACTTATGTGAAATCAAAAGATCTAGATCTTTGGCATGTTATTACCTATGGTGATTTTCCTCCTATTCAAAATAATCCCGAAACTAAAAAGGATGAAATTGTACCATTTGATAAACAAAACGATGATCTTAAAAAGAAACTTGCTAAAAATAATGAAGCTAAAATGGTAATTTATAATGCTTTACCACGTAAAGAATATGAAAGAATTTTTATGTGTAAAACCGCAAAAGAAATTTGGGATACTTTATTAATCACTCACCAAGGTAATAGTCAAGTCAAAGATAATAAAATAGACCTTCTTGTTCAACAATATGAACAATTTACGATTCCGGAAGAGAAATCGATAGATAATGCTTTTGCTAGATTTAATACTATTATTACTAGTCTAAAAGCACTTGATGGAGGTTTTTCTAGCAAGAATTATGTTAGGAAGTTTCTTAGGGCACTTCATCCTAAATGGCGTGCAAAGGTTACGGTTATTGAAGAATCAAAGTATTTAACATCTCTATCACTTGATGAACTCATTAGAAACTTAAAAGTTTATGAAGTAATAATTAAGAATGATTCCGAAATGGTCAAAGGCAAAAGAGAACAAAATAGATCTCTTGTCTTAAAAGCCAAAAAGAAATCAAGTGATGAAGATTGTTCGACTTCCGATAGTGAAGACGAAGAATACGCCATGGCCGTGAGAGACTTCAAGAAATTTTTTAAAAGACGAGGAAGATTTATAAGACAACCACATGATGAAAGAAAGTCATCTCAAAGAAATAAAAATGACAAAAATGGCAAAGGCGAAAGAAAATATTTCAAATGTGGAGATCCAAATCATCTCATCGGAAAGTGTCCAAAACTATCAAGAAACTACAATCAAAGAGCCTTCGTTGGTGGATCATGGAGTGATAGCGACGAAGATGAAGAAGAAAGGACAAAGGACGAAAAATGTCTTATGGCTAAAATATCTAATGAGGTACTTTCTGAAACCGAATTCTTTAGTGATGATCATTTATCGTTAGACGAAAAAGACTTAGATAGTGAATATAATTGGCTATGCAAAGTAGGTCTAAAAGTCATGGCTAAAAATAAATCACTAAAACAAATTAAAAATCGGTTAGAAAATAAAGTACTAAAACTAAAAAATAAACTATCTAAATTAGAAAAAGGTAAAGAGATCAATAAAGAATATAAAATATGTCAAGATCTTTGATTTGAAAATGAAAAGCTTAAGGAATAAATTTCTAAACTTAATCAATTTAATAATAGTAGTAAGTCGCTTGAGAAAATGTTAAATCTTCAAAAACCTTCCAGAGATAAATCCGGCCTAGGATTTAATTTTACCAAAGGATCAACTAGTGAGTCTAAACAAGTAAATTTTATAAAGTCATAAGTGGTTGAGTCTAAAGAAAAAAATAGTAGAATCAAACTCAAGCCCAAGACCAAAATTTATACTTTTAAACAATACTAATATACCCATTGCAAGCGACGACGAAGTAAAATATTTTTATAAACCTTCTTTAAAACCCGGAGTTGGATTTACTAAGCCTAAGACAAGATCTAAGACTCCTCCTCCAAAAAGAACTAATAACTCTCACCATCGGTCTAAAACACCACAACCTAGGAGAGATCAAGGTAGACAAAATTACTCTAATAATAATCACTCTATGTGGAATTATTCACAACAACCAAACTTCTCTCCGTGGGGAATATGCCCACCTTATATGTATCCGAATCAAATGCAACATATGCAAAACATGTTCGGAACTAACAATTTTGGACCCATGAGAAATTGGGGTCCAAGTGGTTGAGTCATTACAACATTTTAGTGGAGTTGTTCATGAACGTTTCTTGGAATCCGACGAGTGAATACATTCTTAAAATCTTACGACAGAGTGATTTCTCCTTCAACGCATACTCACTTGAAGATATTGAAGAAAACCTATCACGGGCAAAGGTATGTCTTCTTTCCAAACTCTTTAGATTTTAGATTATGTGTTAGATGCTAAATGATCATATATTATCATGTTACATATAGTATATGCTAATCAAATAAGTTATAGCTAATAGAATATATCTTAAGCTTGTAGAGATAGTGTAGTCACTAGAAATGCCATTTGTTGGTTTTCTAGAATTAAGAGAGTTTGTTCATTATGAACTCATCTCTCACGTAGTTGAATTAAGATTCTCTACGTACCTCTATAAAATGGAAATCTTCTATGTCCACTAGTAGCGAACTCACGTAGATGAAGAAAAGTGAGTTAGTGAGAAATTATTAACATAGAAGTAGGATTAGTTTTTCATCTTACGCCAGAAAGGCATGACATCAAAACACTATGGATGAAACAAACTCTCTTCGACTACGACGTCCGCCTTGTCTACACGTCTACAATAAACTACGTATAACAACCCCCAATTTTCATCAATGTAAATATCCATCTATTAAATTAGATGCACTGTAATATCCATCTATTATAAATATATCACCTTCTTACAGGGAAATTTTTGCTTTATCTCATTATGCAACGTAACTTGCATCTCTAAAGTAAACGAGCTCACGCAACCTCTACCAATGTCATCTCTATCTATGTTTATATCATATAAACATCCTAATATGTCAAGTCTATATCTTAATATTATTTTTACCAAGTACATTATCCATTTAACGTACTTTTCAAAACGTTATTTCAAAACAAGCATTAAACGTAAACATTTACATTAAAACCCTAATTTTATGTAAAGTATACTTAATAAAATGATGTGCAAGCCTTTTATAGACTGTGTACAAGTAATCATAGCGCACATTCGAATTTCTTTTCCTCCTAAAATAAAGTTACAACTTTCGAAAATCATCAATGTACAGTCTAATAATGCATAGAATCAAATTAGGTCATTTTACCTCCTAGATTCACGTTGGTTTCTGTATCCACCACTTTGTAAAGGTACAAGCCTGTGTTTCATGACTTTTTAAACCTTATTAAACCCTAAACCCTTAATTTCGTCTAAAACCAGAATCCTGAAACCCTTACCCTTATACAATAACCATATAAAACCCTAATTTCATTTTTAAACCCTAAACTTTTATACTAAACCCTAAAACTGAATCTAAACCATCCCTAAAACTTAATCCGATTCCTAAACCTTAATCCTAAAACGAACCCTAAACCTTAATCCTAACACTAATCCTAAACCTTAATCTATCCTAAACCCTAACCCTAACTCAATCTAAAAGTCCAAAACCCTAAACCGAACCCTAAACCAACCCGATACCCATTTTCACCCATTTTTACCCATTTTTAAACCAAGCACCCATCCAAGCACCTCCATGACCTCACCCTTATGTCACCAAGCAGCTTACAAGCACCTCTACCTCCTCCCTTGGCCACCAAGTTGGCCAAGTCACCTCCTTGTCACCCTTGTTTAGCCGTGACCTCCAAACACCCCTCCAACACCATACACCTTGCAAAGCTACACTCCCTAGCCCTCAATACTCATCTCTAGGCCTCATTAGTCATCACACTACAACACTTGACCCTTAGATAACAAGAAAACTTGGGCACAAAGGTTTCCAAGCCCTATAAATACACGAACCAAGCAACCTTTCAAATCATCCCTCAAAACTCATCTCACACACTCAAATGGAGTTCTAACCATTCCCTAGCAGCAATAGAAGATCAAGAGAAGTCCCTAAGCTCATAATAGAAGCCAAGAAGCAAGAAAAACAAAGTCTTGAAGCCATTCCTAGGCGTACGAGTCATAAAAACCTATTTCGACCCATTTTAGCTCAAGTAAGCCTAAGATCTTGTTCCATAAGCTTATATTCTGTATTATAATGTTCATAATACTCTTAAGATCATATATTAACTCTTGTTTGAAGCTTTGAATCCTCAAACCCATATGTTTTTTATTAAAACCCTAAAAATGACCCGTTTTGATTTTCTAGCTAACGAATCCTTTTT
>BQNB010012961.1:59489-78114 GCA_026074375.1 Tanacetum coccineum
AAACTTATAAACCCCACAAGGACTACTTTTGCAACAAACTCATATACTCTTAGGGACTAAATTTGCCAACCACCAAAACTCATCCCCTGCCCCAAATTAAACCAAAACAGACATAAACCCTAACCCCCAAATTTTCCCGCCAAAAACACAACCCCACCTCTGTCACCATCAACACCTCGAAACACCCTTCAAATCCGTCCAAACCCATCACCAACACTTACCCCACCCCCCACATGGGCTCATTGCCACTATGGCAATCCCATGGTTTACCATTGGCTACACGAAATCAAGGGTTTTGATTAAATAGATTGGAGACCAAGAAAAAATGGAAGGCTTGGATTGCTTTTGTGTTTTCCTCTCACATCACAAACACAGCTTGAAGACACCCTTGGCAGCATATAAAAAGAAGAAGAGAGATGAACAGTAGAAGTTAGCTAGATCTAGGAGTAGTATAATTTTAATTTGAATGTTTTTATGTTCTTATGTAGTTTTAATTCTGTCCCTTACTTTTAGAACTTGTAAACGTTTACTGTTTGAATGAAAATTCAGTTTATTGCAAAATAGTCTTTTGAATCCTCTAAACTGACACTTTTGTTCTAGCTTATTTAAGTTCATAAAATCTGTTGGAATTTGTTTATTTGTGCTTATTTGTCTTAGTCTTAATCTGGTTATAAAAGGTTTCAGCTTAAATTTCTTTTTTATAGTATGAAATATGCTAAAATCATGTTAAAGGGGTGTTTGGGTAAAGGTTCTAAAGTGGTCAAAATGGGTTAAAACCCAATTGGGTCACTTGGCCATTTTTAACAAACATTTCTAAGTAGTATTTGATCTGTTTTTCAATAGTTTTAAGTCTTATAAGCTGTTTTCAAGTTTTTCTTAAGTTATCTTCGAAAATGTGGCTAAAAATCAGTTTACATTTGCTTATTTGCTTAAGCTTTCAAAACTTTCTTCTAAGTCTTGTTTTTGGGGTCACTTTCAAGTGTCAAATGTTCTAGTTATAAGTCTTTTACTTGCTTGTGATTTGTTAAAAGACTGTCATTAAATTTTGTTAAGTGTCCTTGAGTCTAAAATTGTCCCTTTTTCATTTTCATTTTTCAGTCATTTAAACTTATTTTTATCTTTTAAAAATTTGTGCATAAGCTCATTAGGAGCTAGTGTCCATCTGTTTTAACCTACTTTTCCATTTCGAGCTCTTCTTCCAGCTTATTTTGATTTTTTTTTGCTTTTCTGTCTGTTCTATTTAGCTTATTATTAGTTTACATTGGCTTATTAGGTTTAGGTCACTACTTTCCTTAGCTTAGCTCTTAGTTTCCTAGCTTATTGCCCCCTTTAAGAGCTTATCAGTTTAGCTTAGCTTTCCTTAGTAAAAAAAATAGTGTAGTTTGCCCACTAATTTTGTGCTTATTTGAGCTTATGGCTTAGTCATTTTGCTTAATTTTTGTTGCCTTAGGTTAAATAAGTTAGATTAGATAGCTTTTTAGGCCTCTCAGCTTATTTTAAGCTTATTTGAGCTTGTTGTCATTTTGCCTAATTGCAAATTTTTCCCCTGGTGCAAAACCCTTACTTTAAGCCATCTTTTCTCAGCTTATTTGTGTGGTTGAGACTTAACTCTTTCCCTTTTTAGAAACCCAATAAGCTAATTTTTAAGCCCCTAGAAGCTCTGCCCTTAAAGTCACTTCTAGGTTGCTTAAATTTAAGTAAAAAGTTGGTTGTTTGCCATTTTGAATGCATTTTAAGCCAAATAGGTTAATTGGCTTATGCTGGCTTATTTGAGTGATTTTCTTTGCTGAATTTTGTCCTAAGTGCTTATTAGGGTAGTGGTTAAGCCTGTATTTGCTTATCTTTCATTTACTTGTACTTAATGGTTTTAAAAAATCCAAAAAGAAAAACTCATTTTTAAACTTAGCTTATTTAAGCCATTCTGTCATTTTTAAGCTCGTTTTCCAGCTTATTTATAAGCTTTTGTAAAAACTTGTAGTTATAAATATTGCTTATTTATAAGCCCTTTTTAAGTTTATAAAAAAAATTGAAAAAAAAATAAAATGGGAAAGTGGGAAGTCAGGGGTGAGCAAGACTCGAACCCCCGACCTCTACCACTCTCACCCTTTATAAACACACACTACCGCTGCGCACTTGGGTATTTTCTGTTAGACCCTTGGGTGCTTTGGTATTTAAGGGTGTTTTGGCATTTAAGCTTATAAGCTGTTGAGCTTATTTTGACAGCTTATTTGATAAGATGGTTAAGCCAGCTTATTTTTCCTAGGACCGCCACACTTTCAGCTATTTTTTGTAAATTTTTCAGATTTTTATAAAATCTTTTAGTATTTTTTATAAGTTATTTTCTTTTTAAACTTAAAAAAATCATAAAAAATAAAATATTAATCAGAAAAATATAAATCTTTTTTCTAAATTTTTCTTTTTTCATATATTTTGTAGGAAAAATATAAAAGTTTCTGTAGGATTAATTTTTCAAAAATTTACTTTTTAAAGAAGTAAAAATTTCTTTGTAGGGTTAATTTTTAAGATTTTAGGTTTTGGACCCCTTGTTCGGGATTCGTGCTCTCGTTTTTCAGCTTAATTTCATAATTTTTAGGTTTTTCTTAATCGTTTTTGTTTGTTATTGTTTAACTTAGCTTTCCACACTCTCAAATCATTTCTCTCATTCAAACTCCAATCTTCCGACTGTATCGATTCTCCAGTCCAGCCTCGTTGGGGATAAACGACCCGGGAACATTCTATACTACTTCTCGGTTTCATTGATTGTGTTTTTAGATTATACTTACTATATATTTTATATTTTATTATATATTATATATAAGAGGTGTAGTTTAGCATTAATCAATTTTTGGCGCCGTTGCCGGGGAGGCTGTGAAACGATTTTCGTGTTTGTTTGACGATTAGTGTTTGAAGACCCTTCCCTCGTGAAGTTAATTTTCCCGTTTGTGAATATTTTCTTTTATTTATAAAAATATAAAACACAAAAATATTTTTCATTTTCTTTTATTAGTATTAGTATAATATAAAAACCAAAAAAAAAATCAAAAATATAAAAACATTATCCTTAATTATCAATAAAAATCATCATCAATATAATGCTTTCAACTGAAGCATTATCATAATAAGTTCCCGAACAAAAGATTTAAAACTTGCCTTTGTGTCACTTGTGAAATACGGCTCACCTTTAATTGATAAACAAACTATAAGAGGGGTATAAGGAGGGTTGTTCCTAGGAACTACGACCCGAAAGGAGAAGGTTTTTAATAGCTTCGCGCTTTCCCGCTCCTCCGCTCCTTTGTGCGTTTGTCTTTTAAAGAGCTACCGTGAAACAAGTTGATTATTGGTTTAAGTTGTCTTATCTCATTTTGTCCGTTAATAAAATATGTTGCTTAAAAAATTCGAAAAGCCAAAAATAATCTTCTTTTTCTTCTTATCCATTTAATTCTTTTCTTAACCCTCAATTGTTTAATTCTTATGGCATCACTCAATCGTCGTTTGAATCACCTTTACGCGATTAAAGAGTGTTCGTCTTGTGGAAATTTGCACACCAAAGACTGTGGTTGTCCAAAAGGGAGTCTTGAAGACAAGATTCTTGTTCCCATACCCGACTTGTCTCAACGACCCCTTAAAATTGAAAAAATTTGTCTCGATTGTGGAGACCCGGTTCATGGTCTATATTGTCGACAATGTGCTCTAATACGAAAGACATTGGAGGAAGTTTTTCAAGACTTCCAAGACACTTCCAAGTCATCCAATGACGATACTAACTTTGTTAATCAAGAGCCATTCGTTGTCAAACAAGGCCCCGGTGTAAATTCTTCACAAATTCCTCCACAAATTAACCACAATTGTTGTTACGAGTGTGGTGATTCGTTAGACGACATCTTCTGTCAACGATGTACTTGTAAGTCTTGCGGGAAAGGTGCTCATTATGGTTATAATTGTCCACCGCAAATTCCGATTATCTCTAAACCGGAACCATGCAACAATCAAACCATTAACGAGTTCCCACAGACTTTGCCAAGTGTTCAACCGACATCTTGTACCGGAGATGAGAATTCATTCACTTATGATTCTAAACCTAACTTTGTTGATGATCACCCTAACGTTTTCAACCCACCTCCACAACCTCCTATGTACTCTTGTGAATTTTGCGGGAATGATGCTCGTTATGGTCACTATTGTACACCTCAAGTTCCGTTTATCTATCCGGAACCGGGTTACAATCAAGACTTTAATTTCCCGCAAAATTTTCATGGTTTTCCACAACAATATCCTTGTTGTGAAAATTGCGGGGGACCTCATGAAACTTACCAATGTCAACCAATGAATGAAGACTATTATCATAAGCAAAATTCTTGCTATGATTATAATTCTTTTGGTTTTGACCAATTTCAACCCCCGCAATATACCGTCAATCATCCAACTTCATTTCCCAAAAAAGAGCTTTCCTTAATTTCCCCAAAATGAGTTTCTTAATTCCCAAAATGAGCTTCTCAATTCTAGTAATAAGCTTATGGAACAAATGATAACCTTATGTTTTGGTGGTAAGCATAACAAAAAAAAAGAAGAAAAAGCCGATTGCGGAAGAACAAGCGGCTAAAGATCGATATTGGAAGATTCCCATTTGCTATGATGATGACGATGACTATACCATTGCAATCACACCCGTCTTACCAACCAAGGAGCCCGTTAACTCTCTAAGTATGGGGGACGAGCATCTTGACACTATTCTGGCAACGGAATCGGACGAATTCATAAAGTCTAGTGTCGAGAACCTTGTCCCGATCCCAAGTGAGCCCGAGGGTATTCCTGACAATGTGTGTGATGTGCCTCTTTGTAACAATCCTACCCCTCTTGAAGCTTTCAAAGAACATTCTGAGACTATCATCGATTCCAACGATGATTCTACTTCGAGTGATGACGATTCTTATGAGAACATCGATTATGTCGATGCATCACCTCCCGATGCTGAGATCGTCAGCTTAGAGGTGGTAGAGATTGTTATCCCGGAAGTTGGAGGGATTGATACCGATATTCTTCTAACAATCAAAGACGATATCCTTCGTGAAAAATTGTTGAATGTCAATCTTCTTATTGCTAACATCGAAGCATTAAAAGATAATCCCACTCCATCTTCCGATGTTATGACCAAGTCTTCCTCCACATCTCTTAACCTTTACTTGAGTAACTAACACATTTGATAATTCCATTTAAGCAGATCTGAAACTTTCAAGTCTTATGATTTGGAAGAGAATAGTAGTGGCAGTACCACTACCCGTTCTGATTATTCTCTTCCGGATTATGAAGCTTTCTATTCTGATGACGATCATATTGAAGAAAAGAGTAGTGGCAGTACCACTACTCATGCTGATTTTTCTCAATATGATTCGTTCATCTTTGATCTTTCGATCAATCCATTTCCTCCTGCCGATAGGAGTGATTTTTATCATGAGGAGTTCGCCGGTGAACTTTTGTTTCTTGCTTACATCATATCTCCATCGGAGTATGATCATTTCTGCTTTAAGATTGAGCCCGAGCTGGGCAATCTTACTATGGATGAGGTGGAAGATATTTTCCCAACAAGAGAACCCAGAGTTCATGTGCCTAATGTTTTTTATTTTTTTATTTTTTTTTTGTATATTATGATTTTTTCACATTCTATTTATTTTGTATAATTTATTACCCCACCCATCACCACCCAGGATAACGATTTCATACTTTTAAGTGAACCTCTCTTCGCTTATATTGTATGGATCTTTCTTCCATTTCTCACGTATCCAGTTGCTCCTCCATATCTTCTCTCCTGTGGGAATGAAGATACCATTTTTGACCCCGGCATCTCCATTTATCATTCTTTTATGCCGGGTGTATCTCATCGGAGTGGAACTTTCATAAAATTCAATGTTTATCCAAACCACTTGAATGAAAGTCCGATTAAGATTTTATCTTCCACTTGCTCCCCCATGGACCAATGAATTCGGGGATCGTGTCAGCATGTGACTCGTTAACAAAACAAGGCGGCTTCTTGTGAGTCACCCCATGCCTTATCCATTCTATCTTCTTTTCTAATTGCTAGTGAAGTTTTTGTGTTGTGAGGAGGCTCGCCTCTACCATTATCTCGTGTTTTGTGTTTTGTGGTTTTGTCCAGGAATTCTCGGATGTTTGAAGCCTCTCGGTTTTGTTCTTCATTCACCTCGAGCTTCACATCCTCAGCTTCATTTTGGGAATCCGATATCCTAATCTTATTGACTAACATTTATCTTTAAGCATACTTAATAAACGGCTTAGGATTTATGTAGAAACCCTTCGTAAAACATCGAGGACGATGTTTAGTTCTAGTATGGGGGGATCTTCGATTTGATTGTGCCTGCAGCCGTTGTTTCTCACGTAATCCCGTTTTTACCACCAAAATTTCAAAAAAATGAAAAAATTCAAAAATTTCCAAAAATAAAATAAGTGTTTTGTCACAATTTTGACTTTCCTGCTGGGTAGAATAAGAGTAAATTTTGACTCGATCGAGCGTGTTGAGCTCTAGCTTGTTCCTTAACTTTTAGACTAAGCGTTCGCAAATATTTGCGAAGAATGAAAAATGATAGTGTTAAGTATGAGCTGGATGCTAAACAAAGATTATTTGGAAATCTTAAGAGCTCATGTGTGTAATTTGTCGCTTTTTCTCCCATAAGATTCTAACCTGATTAATATACGTGCTACTTTTGGAAATTAAACTTAAATCAATAATTTTTATGTAGTATATAGCAAAAACTTTAGACTTAGTTCAAATTTATACTTGAATTTTTCAAAAAGACGTTTTCCCAATATAAAAAAAATGATGAAAAATGCAAAAATATAATAAATATAAACTGTGGGTTGATAAAAGTTTGTTGTATCTTGCCGGCTCACAACCGATGTTACAGCCTTCTAAAGAAAGCCCATAGTAAGAATAATAATCCGAGACTGATAAAAGTTTGATGCATCTTGCCGGCTCACAACCGATGTTGCAGCCTTCTAAAAGGTCGAGGGTTACAAACTGCGTAAATAGTTAATATTAAGTATGAATAAAAGATCTCTTTTTGTTAAATTCAAATATGCTTTTGAACTTTGGCTATTATATTTTATAAGCTATGTATATACGGAAAACCTGAGAGTTTTTGAAACCTAAGGTCCGTGAGTCCCGATACTAGTCTCTGTGGGGTGTCAAAAGCCTGGTCACTTAACCGCAAGGTTGGGATGTGCCGAGACGAAAGTCGCTACATGGGATGATCTCGCCTTCAAACTCATTATTCTCGGGTAGAACGTGAAACATAGAATGTTGCAAAACATTGATCCATGGTTGAAATTCAAAATAGCACATACACCTAAGATATAAATTGTCGGGAGTGAAAAGTTTACAAGTTGCAAATATGAGTAGTGTTAGCATCTTAACTCATAATTAACGGTGATTTCGTTTTAAGCTTGGTTTGGAATAAGTGAAAAGTCGGGAACGATGAATTTATCCTTTTTGGGGCATTCTCGGATCGAAATGCATCTTGTTCTATGATCCCAAATAACGAAAGTCAAATAAGGTAGTTAGTTGCTTAATATGAAAAATACAAAAAGATGTGTAGGAATAAGTGTATATATAAAAATGGTAAAGACGGGGATTTTCAAAACTTATGAGTCTTTAACTTCCTCGATGAACACTTAGCTACTTTTCGAGGTTATTAGTCGAGGGGGATTGAGATTCTTAGTTTTCTAAGTGCTTACTTCATAGCATTGCGTGAGGACACGGCAATGTCTTAGTATGGGGGATTTTGGTGTGTGTTTAATTACACATACTTTTCACCATTAAAATCGGACTTAAATGACCAAAAACGCACATAAAATGCCATAAATATGCCTGTTTTTGTGTTTGTACTGTGCAGGTACCGGATATTCACTAAAGGACAAAAACGAAGCTAAACCAGACAAAACTGAGCACGGATTTGGAAAGAGCGCGAAAAACTGAGGCCAAGGGTTCAAAAGGATTGAAAACGGAGCTAAAACGAAAATTCCCGGATCGACTCGACGACGTTTGTGCAATTAATGAAGTGAAGACGAAGTCAAAATCAACCCCGGGATATGGTGTTGGAAAGAGAATCAAAAAACCGAACCCGAAAACCCAAATATCTAAAAATAGGCCCACCCGTACCCACCTAATGGGCCCGGATCAGCCCACTTTATTGAAATTAAAAAAACCACAAGTCCAAAAAGCCCAAAACCCATTTTATAATTACCCGGCCCAAAACCCATTTTATAATTACCCGGCCCAACCTTTTTTCTTATAAACCACTTAACGGGTGTTAGCCCTTAACACCACTAACCCTACACCGTTAGTCCCTAAAGGACTAACATTGTTAGTCCAAAAGGAATAACGGTGTGATACCCCTTAAACTCCAAGGACCAAAATTGTAAATTACAAGGACGATTGTTGCGAAGTAACATATATCTTCGAGGGACCACTATTGCCCAATCCACAAACCTCACCCCTGAATATTTAAAACAGACATACACTATTTATCCCCTTCACCCATTCCCGCCATAACCATAACCCCACCCATGTGCACCTGCAACACCACGACAACACCCTTACCCCACATCATCCCACTCCAAAAACATCACCCTCACCCTCACAAAACCCCAAAAACCACTGTGGCAATCCTAAGCTTTCTTATTGGGTATCACGAATCAATAGGTATGATCAACTTGTTTGGGCTCCAAGGAAATTAAATGGTCAGGATGAAGTCTTTGGTTCCTCTCAGCAAGCTAGCACAACAAACACAAACCCAACAGCTATAAGAAGAAGAAGAAGACAGAAATGAAGAGAGAGTGTAGTTTTAGGTTTAATGTTTTTTTTATTTTATGTTCTGTTTTTAGATATTAAGCTCTTGTAATCCTTTTAAGATATATAAAATTTTAATTTAAGCTTCTTTATGCAAATCTGTCATTTTCTTTTTAAAAATACTTAATTGGTTCCAGCTTATTTACTTCTTAAGTGTGCTTAGTTTTGTATCAATTATGCTTAATATGTCCTTGTGTTGTTCACTAGTTCCTATTTGACTAACACCTTAATGTGTTTTAGTTTAAAAAATGCCAAAATCTGTCATAAAGGGGTGTTTGGGTAAAGGGTCTAAAGTGGGTCAAAATGGGTTAAAACCCAATTGGGTCACTTGGCCATTTTTAACAAGCATTTCTAAGTAGTATTTGATCTGTTTTTCAATAGTTTTAAGTCTTATAAGCTGTTTTCAAGTTTTTCTTAAGTGATCTTTGAAAATGTGGCTAAAAATCAGTTTACATTTGCTTGTTTGCTTGAGCTTTCAAAACTTTCTTCTAAGCCTTGTTTTTGGTTCACTTTCAAGTGTCAAATGTTCTAGTTATAAGTCTTTTGCTTGTTTGTGATTTATTAAAAGACTGCCATTAAATTTAGTTAAGTGTCTTTGAGTCTAAAATTGTCCCTTTTTCATTTCAGTTTTCATTCGTTGTAATTTGTATTTTTTCTAAAACTTATTTTTAGCTTTTAAAAATTTGTGCATAAGCTCACTAGGAGCTAGTGTCCATATGTTTTAACCTACTTTTCCATTTCGAGTTAGTCTTTATAGCTTATTCTAGTTTTAGCTTGCCTATTTAGTTTAGATACTTTCCTTAGCTTAGTTTTCCCTGCATTGCTTATTTTGTCCCTTAAAGAGCTTATTAACTTAGCCTTTAGGACTTAGTGCAAAAGTCATCACTGCCCTTTTTCATAGCTCTTTTTATAGCTTATTTTTGTTTCAATCTTTGTTTCCTTTGCATTTTGAGGAAACCTATAAGCTAGGTTAGAAGCCCATATAAGCCTTTAAGCCCCAAAATCATTTCTGGTGGCTTATTTTTAAGCTCAAAAAGCTGTCCCAAGCCCATTTGTATGCATTTTTGTGACTTAAGTGCTTATGGTTTGTCCTGGCTTATTGGTTTGCTATTCTTGGCTTATTTTTTTATTATATTTGCATATTAGGTGCTAGTGTTGGTTTGCTTTTGCTTATTTTTCCTGCTTATTTGTTCACTTCTTTGTGCTTATTTTTACTTACAATTGCTTATTAGATTAGGGTTTTCGTATTTTTGTTTCTTTTCAACTCCCCATAGCTTAAAATGTCCATATAGCTTAAGTTATTTTTGCCTTAGCTCAAGTAGCTAAACTGCCAAACAAAAAGCTCTTTTTCAGCTTATTTTTAGCTTTTCTCAAAAAGTAGTAGTTATGAAAAATGATAAGCTCAAGGAGCTTATCAAGTTTGTGTAAAAAGTTTTGAAAAAAAAGGGGAGATAAGGGGAAACCCGGGTGAGCAAGACTCGAACCCGGGCCTCTACCCTCAATACACCCCTTTATAACACACTCCCTTACCGCTGTGCCCTTGGGTCTTTTCTGTTAGACCCTTGGGCACTTGGATATATAAGGGAGTTTTCACCCTTTTAGCTATAAGCTTTTCCCAGCTTATTTCGAGCTTATTTATAAGCTCAATTTTGGGTTTCTTATTTTTCTTAGGATAGTTGTAAGGTAAAGTAATTTTAGTAATTTTTTCAGAATTTTTAAAAATAGTTTAGTATTTTTTATAATTTAATTTCGTTAAAAGTTTTAAAAATTCATAAAAAATACAAAAATTATCAAAAAAATATTTTTCTTTTTTAGAAAATTTTCTTTAGTCATATTTTACGTAGGAAAAATAGAAAAAATTTCGTAGGGTTATTTTTGTAAACTTTTGTTTTTTAAAGAACGGGTCTCGGGTACGGATCTTGACTTGACTCGTTTTTGGGTCAAACGACCTCCGTTTTCAGTCTAGTCTTTTTCATTCTTCATTATTAGTTCCCTAGAGTAGTTTAGAAGTAAAAATTTCTTTGTAGGGCTAATTTTTAAGATTTTAGGTTTTTGACCCCTTGTTCGGGATTCCTGCTCTCGTTTTTCAGCTTAATTTCATAATTTTTAGGTTTTTCTCAATCGTTTTTGTTTGTTAGTGATTAATTTAGCTTTCTACTCTCTCAAATCATCAATCTCATTCAAACTCCAATTTTTCGACTGTATCGATTCTCCAGCACAGCCTCGTTGGGAAGAACGACCCGGGTCCGGTTTTAAACTTTGTGGATAACGAAGTGAGAAACCGATACTTCCGGTTTACTATACTACTATTTATATTATATTATATATATAGTTTAAAGAAACACTAATCAACTACTATAATACTCAAAAAGCATAATTAAAGTAATTCGCCAACAATCAATTTTCAACAAAAACCCAAGTTATGATTTTCACTTCTAGGAACTTTTCAAAACAAAGATTGTTTAACTACATTATTAATACAACGCAAAAATATTTTTTTGTTAGATCTTGATGCGTAAAGTTTTATACACGTATAATAATATAATAAGTATAGAAAATTACCAAACTACCCTTGAGGACAAGGGTAATAAGGAAAATTCTCACAAATATATAATAATACGTATATTTACCGGTAAGTGATTACCGGGTCGTATTCCTCGAAGATTTATGAAATTGAGACCACGTTTGTTGTTTGGACAATGATTTGAATTGGTTCAAAGAAGATTTGTTTTCTAAAATCCTAAAAGTGAGCAAATTAAAGGACAATTAAACTTAACTTTAATAACGGGAAATTAAAAAAAACACAAAACGGGAACCCTAAATGGTGATTAAAAACCCTAAATTTCCAAAATTAAACCTAAAATGAATTTTTCTCTTTTAATAGACTCTAATTGACTAAAAAGTAAGTTTAAAGAAAACTAGAACAAAAACGGAGTTAAATTGAGCTTAAAAACACGAAAAATGTGAACGGAAACGAATCCCGTTCTTTAAAAATTGAAATTTTGCAATTTTAATCCTACAGAAGCAAAACTAATTTTCCTAGAAACTATATGATAAAAGAAAATTTTCTAAAAAAGAATTATATTTTTTTGATTATTTTTCTATTTTTTATGAATTTTTAAAGATTTAAACTAAAAAAATGATAAAAATTAAACTATTAATGAGAAAAATCACTAAAAGTACTAAATGATGCAAGGAATTTAAGAAAAATAAAAGCAAGAGCTCAGCTTATCTAATAAGCTGGGAAACAGCTAAATTAAGCTACGGCTTATTTATAGTAAAAGGAAATGAAAAGGGGATAAAAGGGTAATGGAAAGAAAAGATGACGGATGAGCTAATGTAGCAAACTGGTTAAGTATATGTGTGTGTGAAGGCAAGGTCGTGGGTTCGAGTCCCAGGCCTTGCTTTTTATTATTTTTTTATTTTGGAAAAGTTTAAAAACAAACTTGTAGAAAAGCTGAAAATAAGAACTTTTAATAAAAGAAACTTTTTATGAAATTCCCTAAATAAGCTGGAAATCAGCTTAAAAGACAGAAAAATGCTAAACTTTCTTTTTTAGCTTTTATATAAAACTTAAGAACGATGAAACATGAAGATAAGCTAAAACATAAAGACCTTAAATAAGCTTACTTTAAACTTATCCTAACCTATATAGCTGATTTGAAAAGAATATATGCGCAGATTAATAAGCAATAAGCAGAAAAACACTAATAAACACTTAATACTAAATCTACTACCAAACACAACACAAAGAGCAACTTTGGGCTTAATTTTAGATAAGTAAACGGAACCTTATCAGAATCTAGCTTATACCATTTAAAAGCCTTACTTCTAAACTACTAAAAACAGCTTTTGAAAATCATTTTGAAACTCAAATCAACAAAGAAAAAAGCTGTTGCAGACTGCTAACTATATTTTTGGTTTTTAAAGAAAAGACAATTGCTGATTTTAAAAGCTAAAAACAGATCAGGAAAAGAACTTTTAAGAACAAAATAAGCTGAGACAAATTGAAATTGACCTATAATCTACTTGTATTCTAAAAATTAAGATCTAAAAACAACTATTACCTTCTGGTTTTTAAGATTGAAAAGCTCTATTTATCCTAAATGCTATCTGATGCAGGATGCACACAAGACAATAAAACCAAAAGTGCAGAACTATAATTTTGACTTCTACACTAAATAAACACTAATTTAAGAGTTATGAAAGCAATTTGAACAACTAGACACTACATTAAGCTAGATTACCCTAATAAGCAAAACTATAAACCACAGATCTTAAACCACTACCTAAAAACAGATTTAACCTCTAAGGCCCTTAAAACTTGACATTACAAACTCTAGAATGAAGTTAAAAATCAATGCAAGGGACAAAATAGCCTCTGACAGTATTAACCTAAGTTAATACTGCCTTATGCCAAACACCCCTTTAAAATTGATAAATTCCATATGAACTTATGAAAAACAGATTTAATGATTAAAACTCTAGTACCAGATTTTAAACAGATTATAACAACCTCAATAAACAATTATCAATAAGCAAATAAGCCAGAAACAAAAAGCTAATAACTATGCTACTTATTTTTGGATTTTTAATGATTTTTAAGACAAAATATTAAAAACTAAGATCTAAGCTACTAAACTTGAAAACAGATGATCAAACATATTTAATAAGCATAAATAGACAGAATTAAACACAAATAAGCAAGTAAATAAGCAGAATAAGCAGATCTTAAGCTATGAAATTAAGGACAGAAAAGATAAATGAGAACTTACAATTGCCTTAGCTTAACAAAGGCTTAATTTGCTCAAAGAGCTGTCAACAAGCTCTAGCTTATCACAAGGATAAGCTAGTAAAGTCCAATAAGCTCTTCCAGATTAAGCTTATCATCCAAGGCTCAAAATCCATATAGCAAAGGTATTAAGCTGATTGTTATAAGTTTAAGTAGATTAGGTTCTTGATTTGAACTCAATCTGAGCTTATAGACTCAGAGAGCTTATGAGAGCTTGTGTAACAGTAGACAACATCATTTTGAATATAAGAGCTTAATAGAAAAACAGATTATATAAACTCGCACTTTGATTTTATAAACAGAAAACTTGATTACAATACTTTGAAAAGGAAAATTACAAGAGTTTACTAAGAAAATTACATTTAAAAGAAAATTGCAAAAGCAACTTAAGAAAAAGCAAAAAAGGAAAAAAAAATTAAAATTACTTCTTGTGAGTGAGTGTGAGGGGCTATTTATAGCCTGAGAATAAAGCTTCTACGAGTCTAGCCCGCTCCTCATCCATTTGATCTTGGCCCTTGATTCTTCCCTCATCATTGGATCCTCAATCGTACCCGTAGGATTAGATTTGATCACACGGATTGCCAACGTGGCATTCTGTGTGTCAGAGCCATTGTGTGCCTTTTTTACACTTACTTTGTGCAAAATCTTTGTCCTTGATTTGTTTCTTGTCAACCCGCCAGAGCCCTCCTTTGTATAAATTGGACCAATAAGGAGCTTTGGGTGACGGTATTCTTTGCACATTGGGACCTTAGCACTTGAATTACTTGGCCACGTACTTGATTTGCATTTACCCCTTGTTTTAAGCTAGGTAACTCGTGAAGACGATGAATGAATAGTAAAAGTTCTTGGTGCTATTTTACTCTTTTATTTATTATTGTTTGGTAAATTTGACCAGGGTTATTGGGAGGGTTGACTTGGGCCGGGTATAAGGGTTTTAACCTTGGGCTTTTATAAAAGGATAGGTCGGGTGAATGATTTAAAGGGATAAAGGGTTTAGGTAAATAAGGGTTTTATTTAAGGATCATTTATGAATTTAGGTTAAACATTAGGGGCTGTTTTGGAGATTTGAGAATTTTGTCTTTATAAGTTTGACCAGAGTTGAATTGTTGACCATGGTTGACTTTTTGACCCTTCTTGCTAGAAATCTCTGACTCTTTTGTACTCTTTTCCATTCCCGTGTCCGTGTTTGTCCGATTTTGGCCGTTTTCTTGAGATTTTTGCTATATCCATACCTACACAATCACAAAGACAAAACGAGCAATATACAAGTATTTTATGCACAATTTTGGTCTTTTAAGGGACATTTTTATAAACAAGGATAGTGTTTTCACACATATCAAAATTCTCCAAACTAAGCGATTGCGTGTCCTCATGCAATATTATATGCTTTAAAACCAAATACTTCAAAACTTTCCCAAACTAAATCTTTGAAAAGTACAAAGGGGGGTGAAGAGTTTTTGTGGAGAAAGTTTTTTAAGAAATCACAAGTTTATAAAACACCCCATTTTCCCATTTTTATAAAACTTTTTCATTATTTTTTTTTGAAATTATGTAAGACAAGAATAATTTGACTTAATGTTATTTCATAACTGTTAGGGATCATTAAACAAGATGCATTTCGATCCGAGAATGCCCCAAAAAAGATAAATTCATCATCCCTGACTTTTCACTTGCTCCAAACTAAGCTTAAAATAAAATCACAGATAAATATCAGTAAATATGCTAACACTACTCATATTTTCAACTTGTGAAGTTTTTACTCCCTACATATATTATATCTTAAATGAATGTGATATTTTGAATTTCAACCATGGATTAACTTTTAGAAAGAACTATGCCTCACGATTCACCCAAGAATAAATGTGTATTGAAGGCGAGATCATCCCATGTAGCGACTATTCGTCTCGCAAATCCAACCTTGGCGGTTAAGTGACCAGGCTTTTGACAACCCCACAGAGACTAGTATCGGGAACTCACGGACCTTAGGTTTATAAAACGCTTAGGTCTCCCGTAATGCATACTTTAAAATAGAATATCCCAAAGTTCAAAAGCATATTGAAATTACAAATAGAAATCTATATTATTAATTTAAACTAATATTAATCATTTATGCTATTGTAACCCTCCCCTTTTAGAAAGGCTGCAACATCGGTTTTTGAAGCCCGGCAAATGCATCAATTTTTATCAGTCCTCGGATTTTTATTCTTACTATAGCTTTCTTTAGAAGACTACCATCGTCGGTTGTGAGCCGTCAAGAGGTATAAACTTTTATCAGCCCCATAAGTCTTATTTTATTATTATTATTATATATAAATTTAAATATATATATATAATATATATAATATAATTAATATATATATATTATATATATATATATATATATATATATATATATATATATATATATATATTGTTTACTTTAATAAGAGAAACTTCTTTTTGAAAAATCAAGTATAATTTGAACAAGACTAAAATTTATGCTATATTTTACAATAAAAATTGTTGATTTAAGTTTAATCTATAAAAAATAGCACGTATATTAGTCCGGTTAAGAGCTTATGGGAGAAAAAAAATCACAAATTACATACATGAGCTCTTAAGATTTCCAACTAATCCTTGTTTAGCATCCCACTCATACTTAACTCTATCATTTTTCGTTCTTCGTGAATTTCCGCGAACGCTTAGCCTAAAAGTTAAGGAACAAGCTAGAGCTCAACACGCTCGAACGGTCAAAATTTAATTTATTCTACCAGCAGGATAGTCAAAATTTGTAACCAAAACACTTATGTTTTTTTTGAAAATTTATAGAAATTTCCAGATTTTTTTTTTTTTTTTTTTTAAATTTTGTAGGAAAACGGGGTACTAAGAACAACGGCAAAGGTCGGTAAATTCAAATCGAAGATAACTACCCCATACTAAATTAAACGTTGTCCTCAATGTTTTTCCTAGCCTAAGACTCAAACCCCCATGAATGCATAATTCAAGCCTGAAGAAAGTATCACAAAAATCTTAAGCCGTTTATCAAGTGTGCTAAAAGATAAATGTTAGTCGATAATAATCTTTAGGATATCGGATTTCCCCAAACTAATGGCAAGCAAAGGCTAGGAAGCTCGAGTGGACCGGGACAAAACACCAAACACGAGAGTCTTCAGAAAATTTTGGATCAATCCTGCAAACAATCACAAGTACAAACAACAACAAGAATCGGAAGAGTACAAGCCTCCTCACATCACAATAGAAACAAGAAAGAAGATAGAAGGATAAGCATGTGGTGCCGCCCACGAAGCGCTTTGTTTTTGGTAACCGAGTCACATAGCTTGACTCGATCCCCGAATTCATTCGTCCTTGGAGAAAGCAAATGGAAGAGAAAAATCTCAATCGGGCTTTTATTAATGTTTGGATAAACATTAAAGCACATGAAAGTTCCATCCCGATGAGATGCCACTGGCTCTAAGTGGAGATGCCAGGGTCAAAAATAGTGTCCTCAGGAGAAACCTCAGGGTAAGTAAGATATAGGAGAAAAATCCAAATTTCAAATGTGAAGGAATCATCAACTTCAACATTAATCTCACCTCCCCTTGGGTTAAAACATTCGTCTTCATTAAGCCTATCACCATTGTGTATCATGGGCACATCGGGTTCCATGTCGAAGGTTAAACGCTCATATTCGGGTATAGGATCATTGTTAAGCAAGTTGTCAATAATATCCTCTTTCGAATCAAAATCTCTTTCAATACCCGGTGGTATCGAATCATCTGGTCCAGAAAATATATCGATCTCTTCCCTATTAGAGTCATTATCCTCAATGAGAGTAGTAGATGTGGTAAGAGACTCGATGATTGTATGAGAATTTTCCGGCGACTGGGAAGATGAATTTCCGTATAGCAACGACATTCGACTGATATAATCCTCATGTTCTCTAACAATTCCTAGAGGAATCGTGATGACTGATCCAGCGAACTCATGGTAGAGAGGATCACTTTTGGGAGAAAAAGTATCATGTTGTGGTTCATGATCAAAAAATACTTCGGGAGAGAGATTATGGGTGGTATCATCACTAAGCAAACTCTCAAGATATAATACGTCTCCTTCTGAGTCATAATAACCTTCCTCAATATACGTAGGAACTTCGATAGCTAGAAAAGCATCGATCTCATCATTGTCGCCTCCTGGGTCAAAACATTCAGCCTCATCAATTGGAGCATCGTACAAAATTCTTTTCCAATCATTCGTTTTACATTCCAAATCAAATAAATCGTCATTCTCTTCGAAAGGTGGTTCATTGATGAATCCCTTGAGAATGGAAGCAACGCTTTTCAAAGGAGTAGACGGATCATGGTGAAGTAGAAACTCAATGTCGTCTCCTGGAGCAAGACACTCATCTTTATTAGAATCAGAAAGAGGTGTGACTAGGAAAGTTGACTCATCAAGGTTGGAATCATAAGAATCCTTGCACTCGATGTCCTCTAACACCTTATCAAAAAGAGGGTTTACGTCACTAAAGTTGTAATTGACATCAAATTTGAAAAGAGGGTTAGAGAAAGTCACGAAATCATCACGTGGAATGTTGATGGAAGATAAATCATCACATGAAGGTAAAACGTTCTCACTATCACTCCCGGATGTATCCTCAGATTCTCTTGGGATTAGGATAATTTCCTCAACACTAAAAGTACTAAGGTGCTCGTCCCCCATTATGAGAGAATCCTTAGGCTCAATAGACGGTAAGGTGGATATGATTGCAAAAACCGAAGAAACTTGAGGTGTTTTGTTTGAATGGAAAATGCTCTCCTTGCAAATAACTCTAAAATTCTTCAAATAAGGTGTGATACGAGTTTGGCGTTTAGCTGTCGGTTCTGCGAGATTCTTCACTTCCTGCTTTTCCTTTTCATCGTTGGAATCTTTTGGTGAGGGTGAGCAAACTAGAGCATGTTTGTCGGTAAACCTTTTAAAACTATCTTTGCATGAGTCATTAA
>BQNB010012962.1:0-24696 GCA_026074375.1 Tanacetum coccineum
AAATCAATTTTAAAAGGTCTTCAAATCGATGTACTCTTTGTGTAAGTGCTTAAAAGTTTTAAGTGTCTAAAGAAATAAAGACTCATAAGTGCAATAGAGGATCTCCCTCATAAATGTTTTTAACGAAGATACGGTATTTTTTGAGGGGGAGTGTCCATAAAGGTTTTTGTTGAAAAAGTTTTTCAGAATAATAAGGAATTGGCAAAATTGTTTATATTTCATCTTAACATATCCGAATCTTTACGTTTTTAGCTTTATGTTAAGAATGTTTCTCAGCATATGTTAAGGGGGAGTGTCTTTACAATGATTGAAAACTTTCAAAGATCAAAAAATTTCTTCTTCATATGTTGATAGTGACAATGATGAAAAAAATAAAAAGAGAGATTTGTAAGGAAAAATAGAAAGAGAGAATTGAGAAAGCGTATACTTGAAAAAATGAAAGTATATGTTGTTAGGATCATTAAAAGTGTCGATTATGTAATTTTGTATTATTTAAGTAATTAGTGTTTCTTTTGATAATGTCAAAGTAGTTTGTAATAAGGTATATTATGCTAAAAGAATAAAATAGCATAATTACCAAAGTATAGGGACTAGATGTGACAAGTTAGGAAAATAAGGAAGGTAAGCCTCTTCGATTAATTATAAATACCCCTCTAATCTTCATTAGAGGGTGATGCACTTGTAACAAACTCTTTCAATTTTCCCTCCCTTTTATTTCATTTGAATTTCAAATACTTGCCTCTCTCTACTATTCTCTCTATGCATACATGTTCGATATGATTGATTCAAGATTAATGTGACCTATCAAGTGGTATCAATCGCCAATAGAGAAGTAGAGTGTTCAATTTGTGAGTTTTTTTTTCACGTCCGAGAAGCGTACAAAGATGTTCGAAGAATTCGGTTGAAGATTTAGAGCTTTCGAGATCGATTTTGACAGTAAATTTGAGTATTTGGGATTATCGAGTGTAGTTTTATCTCGTTAGCAGTTCTCGGAAGTGGTATTCGTGTTCTCGGAAGAAGTTTATCATTCTCGGAAGTGTTATTCTTGTTTTTTAGCAGATTCAGTAGTAAAAGTTGTGTAATTTCGATAAGAAATATCGTGTAATAGATATATACGACCTTTCGGTTCTATCGAAAATCGTATATTAGGTGCTTAGTCTCAAACTCGGTTTTATCGAGTTTTATGAGTTTCACATTTTCGGTTTTATCGAATTTGTGAAATAAGGTTTTGCTACGATTAATCTCGGAAATAAGCTTTCAAAGTCATAACATACATCCATTTCACGGTTTTATCGTGATTTGAAGTGTTGAAAAACAAAATTTCTCAAATTTTAAAAATTCGGACGTCAAATTCGGTTTTATCGAATTTGAATTTTAAGGACTTTTGGATTATCTAGTCATCATAAATTTCGGTTTCATCGAATTTGTGGTTATTAATAATCCATAATTGTTGAATTTTTCAAAATTTGGACCTACCGAGTTTGTAGCTAAATCGAGTTTTAGGTTTTACCGAGTTTGAATTTCCGAGTTTAATAAGTTTGTAGATTACCGAGTTTGTGTACTATTCGAGACGTATATCGATCTTCAGACTACTTGTTATCCGTGAACAGTGTTGTTCGAGTTTGACTACTGTTACTGTTGGGAATTCTGATTTGATGATTACAAAATCTTATATGCAACAATGAAGAAAGAAGAAACAACAAGGACTTAAGAGAAACATTGGACTTCAACTTGCTAATTAGTTTCATGAGTAATATATCGAAAATAGTTTAATAAGTCATCCTTAGACTTGAGATACAAGCAAGTTCTGTATGTGTGGATATCACTTTTTGAGTATAAGTCAGACGCTATCCTGAATAAGGTAGTTATAAAGGCTATTCTTGGAAGTGATGTGAAGCAGTATCCACAACACTTGTAGTCAACAAAGAATTTGTTCCTCCACTTGATAAGTGCAGATAGATACCATGGCCCTCTCCATAATTAATCAGATAATTGCATGGCCGTACCCAAAGGGTAATACAAGATGATTCTTGATTACATTTGGTAAATTTTAATTATTTCTATAACATTAATACAAATGTTCAAACTAAATGGGAATGAGTAGATCCATATCTATGGTTTAACAGTATCTAGAACAAAGGGATGATAAAGTAAGAAATAGACAACCATTATAAGCTAAGATTGTTCCTGAAACTTTATCTTAAGTATTTCTAATTTAAAGGTAATTGTGTGTGTTGCTAGACGTTGCCAATTATCAGTATTGATGCAATCTGCTACTCTAACTTCCAAGTGGTAGTTGTTGGAATATGGTAGTTGGATCCGCGTTAAATACATTAGAAATACAGCCTATTGGGGGCACACACGTTGAAGACGAGAGTAATCCGTATTTACTTCACGATATAATTTAAGTAGTCGTTAATTTACGTTAATTGTTTAACTAGTTTAACGAATAGTTTAAATACAAAAACCAAGGGACTAAACCGGACAAAACCTGAACCCCAGGGAGCCCATTGTTGGCCGAATCCCCTAATGGTTTCTAAAAGGGGGTGTTTAGTTCTGTTTGATAAGTTAAAGGAAGTGGGAAAAGGAAAACAAATTTTCCTTGTTTTACAATAATTAGGGTTTGTATCTTGTGCCTTATAAACAACAACCCTTACCACCACCATTCTTCATTCATAAAATCCCTAAATCACTAGATAAATTTAATTGATGCTTTCCCTCTTTTCCAAAAACCCAAACACAAAACCTAAAACCCCTTTTTTTAGGATTGTCGGTTTCCCCCTCAAAAACCAAAATTCGATCTAAAAGCTTTAAGGTTTTCTAGGTTTTTCTTGTTTCTCCTTGTTTCGACGATTCAAGATTAACACGAGGTGTTTGTTTGGTGTTACCTTGCTCGGCGAACACATAAACCCGAACATAGGGATTTCGGTTGTTTTGTTTTTTCGTTCACCGAATTAGAGTAAACCCTAATTAGGGTTTGACGATTTCGGTGCAAGTTATTCGTTACATATTGTATTTCGGCTCAACCTCCAAGTGGTACTGTTAGGTTCATATACCACACTGGTGTTTGGGTTCGTGAAGTCAAGGCTAGGACAACATTGCATACTAGGGTAGACATGTTTGTGTGAGCAACCAAAAGAGCTATAATTTAATCGCAAAATCGTTCAGGAACTAAGGCTTAAAGTTTAGTTTACTTCCTTCTTCCCTTTAATTATGTGTTTAATCTTGTGTCTAAAACTAGATCCAATTCCGCTGCGGTAGCTCGTACTAACTTGGTTTACCTAGTTTGTTAAATACAACAATGGCGCGTTTTGCATTTACAAACTAAAAATCTTCACATAAAAACAAAAATGAGATGCGTTTCTATTTAAATCGAAAACGCGCCACTTTCATTTACAAACTGCAAATCTTCAAAAAAAACAAAATGTGATGCGTTTATATTTCAATGCATCCCAAAAACAACGGCCACTAGTCATTTCAAAACAAAAAAATCTTCACATAAAAATAAAATGTGATGCGTTTCTATTTAAATCGAAATCGAAAACGCGCCACTTTCTTTACAGAAACCCGCAATCTTCACAAAAAAACAAAATGTGATGCGTTTATATTCAATTCAGTCCCAAGGCTTTGATGTGCGCCCGAGCTTGATGTTGCGTACGAGGTTTCAGTAAAAAGAAAGACCTGGTTCTAACGAATGGCGTGGTATCGGTTTTTAGATGATGGTAGAGACCGCATTGATAGTGTGGAATGTCGTGTAAGGCTTGGGTTGAGGTGATGTAGGAAAGGTTTAAAGGAAGAAGAGAGAAGATGAAGATGAAATTATTAGTTTTTTTTTAATAAAGAAAAACATATAAATTAAAAGATGGATGTGCTGGATATTAGGAAGGAAAAGAAAACATTAAAAAATGTTTAATGTTAAATCTGTGTACTGAAATGTGGCACAAAGTTGAAAGGTTCATTTTGGAAAAAATTTATAAACTGTCGCTTTGGTATAAAGGGTTGGATAGTAGTTCATTTTGTTAATATATTTATATATAAATAATGGATAACGTAAGATGAACATGATCACCAATAACAAACTAACTAACATTTTAACAGAGCGAGAAAGATAGCTTAGTGACACGTGCTAATAAAAGGGCTTTTCACACTTTAATTGTTTTGGTTATGTAGTTGTGTTTCATCATAGTTTGGCACTTTATAGTTCCAATCCTTTACTTAGTAAAGGAAAATAAAAAGTGGAGACTTTTGAATTTCAAAAAAAAAAATCATTCCTTATTAGGTATGATGCTTCAAAAAATTAAAATATTTTTTGAATATAAGTTTAATAAAACGTTTTAAATACTTTCAAAATTGGCATTATTTTGATAGAGAAATCTGATAAAGAAAAAACACATAAAAATATATGTGTCAAATTTATAAAAACAAAAACTTGAAAAAAAGATGAGTAATAAATAAACAATTAGGTGTTTAATTTAAAATAAATTGCATAGAGTTAAAGTGATAAAATTTAATAAATTTACAAATTTTTTATTATACTTTAAAAAAATAACCTTTAAAAACTCATAACTTATAAAACAGAAAAAATAAAAATTATAAATATATTTAAAAAAACATAATGTACAATGTTCCATGCGTGGGGTGGGTTTGAGTGGTCACGGTATTAACAACTAGAATATTCTACACATAAAAAAAATCTGTAAGGTAGAAGATATAGATCTTGTATACTTAGCAGGACAGCCTAGTGAATACGTTTCCCCTCTGTTTATTTTTGGACATAGTGACATTCGACAAGATATATTGCAAATTATAGGTCGACATCTTAGTATTTGCTGAATATTACTATGTCAATTATACAAGTTGGTAACCCATAAGCAATGGCAGAATAGGATTCTAATATTTGGCAATGATAGACAGAATTACTAATAGTTTGCCATGAGGGTGAAGCTTTAAAATTAATATTAAACCGTGCCACCAAATTGGCAACTTGAACCAAGTGTAGCCTGAATACAGAATCATCATCCTACGAAATGGGAGATGTTGGGAAGTGTGTTTTGTTGGTGAATGGAGATGTGTGCACTGAGCAAAGGATTTTGGTACAATTACATGGTTTTAAGGTGCCATGGTAATCAATAAGACCAAGAGCACAGCACGTCTGCTACAAACAAAGCAATATCACATGAGTATGCAATTAATATAAGTGAACAACAAATCGAAAATTTGAATTTTGACCAAAGGTCACACCAATCCAGCTCTTGTCTATAAGTACCTATTCTAAGTATATATTTTTTTAATATAGTCGATCTCGTCACATTAAAAACCAAAAGAGAAATAATGGGTTTTTTCTAGCGTCACTTTCAATTTTGAGTGTTTTTTATAGCAACATTGTCTTCCTTTATCAGTTGTGCTCCTCAAGTCCCTTGTTACTTCATATTTGGTGACTCTCTATATGATAATGGTAACAACAACAACCTCGTTACGGAGGCAAAAGCCAATTACCCACCCTACGGGATTGATTTTCCGGATGGGCCAACTGGACGATTTTCCAATGGTCGAAACATAGCAGACGTTATTGGACCTCTTATCTTATCCGAATATCCTTTTCTTACGTCACATGTTACAAACTTTATCTATATATTAAAATTTTAAAACATTTATGTGCTCAGTGATACCCAATTTGAATCAATAATCCTAGAAACTTTAACATTTGTCAAATAAAATAGTAAATCAACTACATGACAGCCTTGGTCAAGCCATATATACACGTTTGATAATAAGATGTAGAATTACAATGTAAGCAGAATATTATTAGTTCACAAGTAAAATGAACAATTTTTTGTTTTTCTTTTCTTTCACTCAATTAACTAAGGTTTCGAAAAGTCCCTTCCTCCATTATGGCAACTGCCTAGCCCGGAAGAATCTGTTCTAGGAGTAAATTATGCATCAGGTTCTGCTGGAATTCGCGATGAAACTGGGCAACATATGGTGATTTTTCTCCATATATTTTGCCTTAGGCATGCATAAATCTTATACAATCTCCTCAAACAACGCCGCATGATGTCTTTATTGAAATTAATCCGTATGAATAACTGCAGGTGGGAAGGATCACGTTTTGAATCAGCAAATATCACAGCACGCCCACCACAATATATTCAAAACTATCCGACTTATTCGGAACGGGATTTAAAAAAAGTACGTAAACACCTCAACAACACCAAATGCATATACACCGTTTGCAATGAGAAATATACGACTTCCATTAAACAACTACATTTCCCAGAACACTATAAACAATATCTTGTACTCACTAAGAGTATGCAGAACTCCTTGTCCAACAATAATCAAAACACAATCAAGTAAGATCCTCCAATTATCACTTGGCAATATTTCACAAATTTTTAAATTTTTCACTAATAATATGGTTCTATAATATATTGTAGATATTGTATAACCGTATGTGGCAAGAAAGATTTGGAATACGCCTGGAACCTTCATATTCAGGTTGTGCACCAGAGATGATGACTAGGTATAATACAAATGTATGTGTGGATGCCATAAACGGTGCGGTCGTACAATTCAATGCCAAGCTTGTTGCTGCTCTTGGCGAACTCGAGAGTAAACTAACTGGTGCAAAGTTCATTTATATGAACCCTTCTTTGGCTAATTCTACAGAGAAAGGTTAATTGCTTTGCCAACCTTTTTTAGCCTGAAACACACTTTGGGGTCTCAATTTCTTAAACGATAGCAAACTCGTTACCTTAACTATTGTATTAATGGACTACTCGATCTCTGTTTTTTTTTCCCCCCAACCGTTATAGGTCCACACATTAAATATTTTTGCTTTCAGTAAAATATAACACCCATTAATATACTTAAATGGGTGGTTACCATTAGAAAACTGCATTGAAAGAGCTTCTCTCCATTTCTAGATAATAAATGGTTTGTTACTTTGTTTAGTGCACTTGTTGTCCTATAGATTGATAATCGTTCTTGAACTAAAATAATCTTTGGCCATTTTTATAGATGTGACGGTTCAGTTCTATTTGTTATTCGTCATGTAATTATTTAAAGAATTTATGCTTAATTGGTGTTTTAAGTTCATTTTTTTATCTAACTATCTGCGTACAATCCAGATTTTTAATGTTACCTACAAACCCAGTTGCACCGCCTCTAAACCACAATTGGAAAAATTAGGGCAGGGCAATGTGCTCCAAAACCAAGTGCCATGCGATTCTAGACAAACTATGTTTTTGGGATGCATATCCACCCTAACTGAAGCATTAGCCTTGTAGACTTAGCAGAAACAATGAAGCCTTACCCCATTTTATGCCGATGAGACTAAAGTGCATTGCCAATGATGGAGGCATCTTTGTCAATGATAATTAAGCCGGCTTACCAGGGCCACTTGTTGTTTCATTTGGTGGGTAATGATGCTATCCCTAGCAACATCATATCGATCTTAAGGCCTTCATGTAAGCGTTATCAAAGTGGTGTATTTTCGTACTTAGTTCAAAAAAGAATACCACTCTTTTATTGCTGCAGTATCAACGAAAAGCAATCGTGATATTGTTATGCATGTATTAATTAAGAATTTATCTTAAGTTTGCACCATACTCCCATGCTACTTACTCGCACCAAGTAATTGTTCACACGACACATATACATAGTTTGCTAAAAGCGTAATCGTCACCACTCACCACTCTTATTCAGTAGAATAAAGTTTTTACCCTTCAACCAATTATTTACTCCGTAAATAGTCCTTTGAATAAGGGGAACAGGAAAACCTTAGCAAATGTATATGAGAAATGTGCATTGTTCGGTTTAAACTTTAAGTCTCTCCCAAATCAATAACAATTGGTTGGGAGAACATATCACAAACAAAACGGGTCACTTATTCTCCAAACGAAACCGGCCTCCATTTGATTTGGCCGGTAGCTGTTAAACGGATATATTTCCAGGACTTTTATGAAAAAAGAAAAAACATGTAAATGTCGCACTTTGAAGTAGTGTTTGATATTTAAGAACAAATATTAGATGATTGGAGCTTTGTGTTGTAGCATGTATGTATTCTTGTCCTTGCTAATAAAACTGTATATGTTGAGAGTACTTGTTTTCTTCTTGAAGTGGTGACTTAGGGGGTGTTTGTTTCGGCTTATATGTGGGCTTATGAGCTTATTTGATTTCGGTTTATATTTCATAAGCCTCAATTTTCCGGCTTATTTTTGAGAATTGTGGGCTTATATAAGTTTATTACGATATGGTAAACTTATATAAGCCCATAAATCTCAAAATAAGCCCGAAAATTGAGGCTTATGAAATATAAACCGAAATCAAATAAGCTCATAAGCCCACATATAAGCCGAAACAAACAACCCCTAAGTCACCACTTCAAGAAGAAAACAAGTACTCTCAACATATACAGTTTTATTAGCAAGGACAAGAATACATACATGCTACAACACAAAGCTCCAATCATCTAATATTTGTTCTTAAATATCAAACACTACTTCAAAGTGCGACATTTACATGTTTTTTCTTTTTTCATAAAAGTCCTGGAAATATATCCGTTTAACAGCTAAACCGGCCAAATCAAAACTGGCCGGGTTTCGATTGAAACTAAGTTGACCCTTTTAGTTTTGAAAATGTCAAAACCAATGTTATGATTTGGAGAGACTTAAAGTTTTAAACTAAACAAGCCATTGTCTCATATACATTGCTAATTTTCTTGTTTATCCCCTTATTCAAGGACTATTTACGGAGTAAATAATTGGTTGAAGGGTAAAAACTTTATTCTACTGAATAAGAGTGGTGAGTGGTGACGATTACGCTTTTAGCAAACTATGTATATGTGTCGTGTGAACAATTACTTTGGTGCCGAGTAAGTAGCATGGAGTATGGTGCAACTTAAGATATTTATTAATTGATACATGCATAAGCAATATCGATTGCATTGCGTGATACTGCAGCAATACAAGAGTGGTATTTATTTTGAACCCTAAGACGAAACTACACCACTAGATACGATACATGAAGGCCTTAAGATCGATATGATGTTGCTAGGGACTAGCATCATTACACCAATGAAAACAAGGTCCTCTGGTAGCCGTCCTTAATTATCATTGACAAAAGCTGCCTCCATCATTGGCAATGCACCTTTAGTCTCATCGGCATAAAATGGGGATAAGGCTTCATATGTTCTGCTCCGTCTACAAGGCTAATGCTCTCAGTAGGGTGGAATGCATCCCAAAACACATAGTTTTGTCTAGAATCGCATGGCACTTGGTTTGGAGCACATTGCCCTGCTCCAATTGTGGTAGAGGCGGTGCAACATGGTTTGTCGGTAACATTAAAATCTGGATGTACGCAGATAAGTTAGATAAAAAATGAACTTAAACACAAATTAAGCCATAAATTCTTTAAATAAATTACATGACGAATAACAAATTAGAACAGAACCGTTCACATTCCAAAAAATGGCCAAAGGATATTTTAGTTCAAGAACGATTAACAATCTATAGACAACAAGAGCACTAACAAAGTAACAAACCATTTATATCTAGAAAATGAGAGAAGCTCTTTCAATTCAGTTTCTAATGGCATATAAGTATATTTAAATGGTTACTGAAAGCAAAAATTTAAAAGTGATGACCAACGGTGGGGAAAAAACAGAGATCGAGTAGTCCATTAATACAATAGTTAAGGTAACAGTTTTGCTATCGTTTAAGAAATTGAGACCCCAAAGTGTGTTTCAGGCTAAAAAAGGTTGGCAAAGCAATTAACTTACCTGTAGAATAGCCCAAAGAAGGGTTCATATAAATGAACTTTGCACCAGTTAGTTTACTCTCGAGTTCGCCAAGAGCAGCAACAAGCTTGGCATTGAATTGTACGACCGCACCGTTTATGGCATCCACACATACATTTGTATTATACCTAGTCCATCCATCTCTGAGTGCACAACCTGAATATGAAGATCCAGGTATACCAAACTTTCTTGCCCCATACTTATACAATATCTACAATATATATGAACCATACTTATTAGTGAAAATATAAAAATTTGTGAAATTAGCCAAGTGATAATTGGAGGACTTACTGATAGCTGTTTTGAATATTGTTGGACAAGGAGTTCTGCATACTCTTCGGGTGTGTACAAGCTACTTGTTTGATAGTGTTCTGGAGAAAAGTAGTTGTTAATGAAGTCGTTATTTCCCATTGCAACGGTGTATATGCATTTGTTGAGGTGTTTTCGTACTTTTTTTAAATTCCCGTTTCCGAATAAGTCGGCTAGTTGCAAAATTGTGGTGGCGTGCTGTGCTATTTGCTGATTCAAACTTATCCTACCACCCTGCAGTTATCATACGGATTAATTCAATAAAGACATCCATGCAGGCGTTAGTTTGAGGAGATTGTATAAGATTTATGCATGCCTAAGCAAATATATGGAGAAAAAATCACAATATGATGCCGCAGTTTCATCGCGAATTCCAGCAGAACCTGATGCATAATTTACTCCTAGAACAGATTCTTCGGGCTTGCAGTTGCATAAGGAGGAATGGACTTTTCGAAACCTAGTAATTGAGCTGAAAAGAAAAGAAAAACAAAAATTGTTCATTTTACTTGTGAACTAATAATATTCTGCTTACATTGTAATACTACATCTTATTATCAAAACGTGTATATATGGCTTAGACAAGGCTGTCATGTAGTTGATTTATATTTTAAATGACAGTAAAGTTAGGATTATTGATTCAAATTGGGTATCCTGAGCACATAACATGTTTTAAAATTTAATAGATATAGATAAAGTTTGTAACATTGTGACCGTTAAGAAATGATATCGGATAAGAAAGAGACCAAAAACTCTAGCAATTATGTCACCATTGGAAAATCGTCAGTTGGCCCATACCGAAAAACAATCCGTAGGGTGGGTAATTGGCTTTTGCCTCCGTAACGAGGTTGTTGTTGTTACCATTATCATATAGAGAGTCACCAAATATGAAGTAACAAGGGACTTGAGGAGCACAACTGATAAAGGAAGACAATGTTGCTATAAAAAACACAAAAATGAAAGTGACACTAGAAAAACCCATATTTCTCTTTTTGGTAAAGAGAGAGATCGACCTATATAAAAAAATATATACTTAGAATAGGTACTTATAGACAAGAGCTGGATTGGTGTGACCTTATGGACAAAATACAAATTATCGACCCAATGACCCGTCAAATAGTAGTACCCTATATATAATTGCATACACATGTGATATTGCTTTGTTTTGTAGCAGACGTGCTGTGCCTCTTGGTCCTATTGATACCATGGCACCTTAACAACCATGAAATTGGTATCCCAATCTTGCTCAGATGGTCATATCGTGGATGATGATCTGTATTCAGCTACACATGGTTCATGTGCCAATTCTGTGACGGTTTAATAATAATTTTAATCTTTCACCCTCTGCAACTATTTGTAATCTGTCTATCATTGCAAATATTAGAATCCTATTCAGCATTGCTTAAGGGTTACCAACTTGTAATCCTTCTGAAACTAGTAATATTCAGCAAAAACTAAGATGTCGACCTATAATTGCAATATATCTTTGTCGACATGTCACTATGTCCAAAAATAACAGAGGGTGAAACATATTCACAGGCTGACCTGCTAAGTATCAGATCAATATCTTCTACCTTACAGATTATTTTTTATGTGTAGAATATACTATTTTTAATCCCCGTGCACGCACGGCACTTGTACATTATGTTTTTTAAATATATTTATAATTTTTATTTTTTCTGTTTTATAAGTTATGAAAGTTTAAAGGGTTATTTTTTTTTAAAGTCATAATAAAATTTGTAAATTTATAAATTTACACTTAACTCTATACAATTTATTTAAAATTAAACCACTAAAGTTTTATTAATTACCTCATCTTTTTTCAAGTTTTTGTTTTTATAAATTTGACACATATATTTTTATGTGTTTTTTTTTATCAGATTTCTCCACAAAAATAATGCCAATTTTAAAAGTATTTAAACTTTTTAATTAAACATATATTCAAAAATAATAAATTTTTTGAAGCATCATACCTAATAAGGAATGATTTTTTTTGAAATACAAAAGTCTCCACTTTTTATTTTCCTTTACTAAGTAAAGGATTGGAACTATAAAGTGCCAAACTATGATGAAACACAACTACATAACCAAAACAATTAAAGTGTTGAAAATCCCTTATAGCACGTTGTCACTAACTATCTTTCTCGCTCTGTAAAATGTTTAGTTAGTTTTGTTAATGGTGATCATGTTCATCTTACGTTATCCATATTTATATATAAATAAATTACCAAAATGAACTACTATCCAACCCAATATACCAAAACGGACCAGTTTATAAATTTTTTCCAAAATGAACCTTTCAACTTTGTGCCACATTTCAGTACACAGATTTAACATTAATCATTTTTTAATGTTTTCTTTTCCTTCCTAATATCCAGCACATCCATCTTTTAATTTATATGTTTTTCTTTATTAAAAAAAAACTAATAATTCATCTTCATCTTCTCTCTTCTCCCTTTAAACCTTCCACATCACCTCAACCCAAGCCTTACACCGACATCTCCCCACTATCAAATGCGGTCTCCACCATCATCTAAAACCGATACCACGCCATTCTTTAGAACCATGTCTTTCTTTTTACTGAAACCTCGACTCACCATCAAAGCTCGTGCGCACATCAAAGCCTTGGATGCTTGAAATAATAAAACGCATCACATTTTGTTTTTTTGTGAAGATTTGCGGTTTGTAAATGAAAGTGGCGTGTTTTCGATTTCGATTTAAATAGAAACGCATCACATTTTGTTTTTATGTGAAGATTTTTTGTTTTTAAATGCCAGTGGCGTGTTTTTGGGATGCATTGAAATATAAACGCATCACATTTTGTTTTTTTTTGAAGATTTACAGTTTGTAAATGAAAGTGGCGCGTTTTCGATTTAAATAGAAACGCATCTCATTTTTGTTTTTATGTGAAGAAATTTAGTTTGAAAATGCAAAACGCGCCCTTGTTGGGATTTAACAAACTAGGTAACCAAGTTAGCTACGAGTACGCAGCGGAATGGATCTAGTTTTAGCACAAAGATTAACACATAATAAAGGGAAGTAAACTAACCTTTAAGCCTTAGATCCTGAAACGAATTAGCGATTAAATTATCGCCTCTACGGTTGCTCACACAAACACGTCAACCAAGTATGCCAAGTTGTCTAGCCTTGACTTCACGAACCAAACACCACGTGTTGTATAATCGAACCAAACGCACCACTTGAGCTTGAACCGAAAACCAAGTAAACAGAATAACCTTGCACCGAAAATCGTCAAACCCTAATTAGGGTTTACTCTAATTCGGTGAACCGAAAAACAAAACAAACCGAAAACCCTAAGTTCGGGTTTATGTGTTCGCCGAGCAAGGTAACACCAAACAAACACCTCGTGTTAATCTTGAATCGCCGAAACAAGGAGAAACAAGAAAAACCGAAAACCTTAAAGGTTTTGGATCAAATTTGGTTTTGAGAGGAGAACTGAAAATCCTAAAAGGGGTTTTAGGGTTTTCGGTTAGGGTTTTGGGAAAAGAGGGAGCATCAAAAATTATCTAGTGATTTAGGGATTTTATTGAATGAAGAATGAGGTGTAAGGGTTGTGTTTATATAGGCACAAGCCCAAACCCTAATTCTTGTACAACAAGGAAACTATTGTTTCCTTTTCCCCCTCCTTTAACCTTACAACCGAACAAACACCCCCTTTTAGAACCCTTAGGGGATTCGGCCAACAATGGGCTCCCTGGGGTTCGGGTTTTGTCCGGTTTAGTCCCTCGGTTTTTATATTTAAACTATTCGTTAAACTAGTTAAACAATTAACGTAAATTAACGACTATTTAAATTATATCGTGAAGTAAAACATACTCTTCGTATTCTAACGTGTGTGCCCCCAATAGGCTCACATATTTCTAATGTATTTAACGCAGATCCAACTAACATATTCCAACAGCTCCCACTTGGAAGTTGGAGTAGCAGATTGCATCAATACTGATAATTGGCAACGTCTAGCAACACACACAATTACCTTTAAATTAGAAATACTTGAGAATTGAGATAAAGTTTCAGGAACAATCTCAGCTTATAATGGTTGTCTATTTCTTACTTTATCATCCCTTTGTTCTAGATACCGTTAAACCATGGATATCGATCCTAACTCATTCCATATAGTTTAACTTAAGTTTCTTGTATATGAAATAATAAAAATTTACCAAATGAACTCAAGAATCATTCTTGAAATTCCTTTGGGTACGGCATGCAATTATCTGATAATTATGATAGGGCCCATGGTATCTATCTGCCTTATCAAGTTGAGGAACAAATTCTTTAGTTTGACTAAAGTGTTGTGGATACTGCTTCACATCACTTCCAAGAATAGCCTTTATAACTACCTTATTCAGGATAGCGTCTGACTTATACTCAAAAAGTGATATCCACACATACAGAACTTGCTTGTATCTCAAGTCTAAGGATGACTTATTAAACTATTTTCGATATATTACTCATGAAACTAATTAGCAAGTTGAAGTCCAATGTTTTCAACATTCTCAACTATTTCTTTACAAGAAAGCTAAATAGTCATCTGAGTAAACTTTCTGAATACTTGTTTCAAATTCACAAATTGTGAAGGATTTGAATGATATGATGAGTGTCGTATGTATATTTGCATACTATTGCAAGTATCATGGTATGGAAATATGACAGTACCTTTCTGAGGTATTTAAAGTCACCAACATACTTATCTCAAACAGTCATCTTTACAGTTTCTTAAACTGTAAAATATTCTTATTCTTTAATGTGTAGTGCAACAATGCTCTTAGCTGAGCATATCTAGTTAGCAGATTTATCATAAATGATGCAATCCTACTTAAACTAGAATTGATTATTCTCTAGCATCAGTTGTACACAAAAACCATTATGCCTTATATAATTCGTAAACATTTGTATTAACAGTCATCTAAATTCTCTCAATTAGATATTGTTATCTAAATACTCTCAATTAGATACTGTTGTTGTTAGCTCATCTCGCTCTCATGCAAAAGTAACAACCAGTCTCATACACAATATAAGATATACATGATGAATCATTCGTTAAAAACACAATGTTTCCATTATTTATTAAATTATCTCAAATGAAATATATCATTCAAGACTTGCTTCAATGATGTATTGCATTGTGTTGGACTTAATTTTCGCATATGTTTATTTCATTAAACATTTATTCCAAGGTCGTTTGTTTATTTCCTAAATTCCAAGTGAAGTTCCATTCCAATCTCAAGGATTAACATCTAGCTTAGATGGAATGATGCCTTTCATTATGTTACACAACATATGAATTTTAAGGAAAAACGTAGTGCTCCCACTTGATGTGATAGGTCACATTATTCTTGAATCAATCATATCGAACATGTATGCATAGAGAGAATAGTAGAGAGAGGCAAGTATTTGAAATTCAAATGAAATAAAAGGGAGGGAAAATTGAAAGAGTTTGTTACAAGTGCATCACCCTCTAATGAAGATTAGAGGGGTATTTATAGTTAATGGAAGGAGGCTTCCCTTCCTTATTTTCCTAACTTGTCACATCTAGTCCCTAGACTTTGGTAATTATGCTATTTCATTCTTTTTAGCATAATATACCTTATTACAAACTACTTTGACATTATCAAAAGAAAGACTAATAACTAAATAACACAAAATCACATAATCGATACTTTTAATGATCCTAACAATCTCCCCCTAAGGGTCGATTATTCAGGGCGTTCTCTTCTTGATCCAAGTGGTCTTCCATTCACGTACATCTCCCATCTTCTCATCTGCCTTCGATGCTTTAATCTTTCTTCAATCTCTTCTTCAAACAACTTCAAGTATTTTGTTTCATCTTTGGTGAGATCTTTTTGTACGTATCCATACTTGACATCATTATTATAACTCTTCAGACCTTCTAACACTCCTATTTAACTTGCATTCAGCAAAAACTTATGGATCTCTGAATGTCTCATCACCCGTTTCTCTTTCTTGCTATTCTTGTAAATAATTCCATGCACAGGCTCATAGATGATAGAGAACATTTCATGATCTTCAATTCCTAGGAAAGTCATTGTTGGTGCAGTGAGATTAACCTTCTGTTGATAGTTTTCAATTCCAAGTTGGAAGTCATGCACTCTTTCCCATATCACTGAACTTCTAATGAAGACCGATAAAGACCATAACAATCCTGTATCTGCATAATCCGGTACCTTGCCATTCATAATCAACAAGTATATGTCCTCAATATCCATTCTTGTAATCAGGCTCGGTAATTGATACGATGCAATCATTAGCTCTCCTTGCAACAATCTATGTGATAAACTTGTGTTCATGACCCAATTCCCAATATGTCTTGATGACTTGAATGATTTTTGAGTTTGAATAAATCTCTTTATTTGGTTTTTCCAGTGCTCTTCTTGTTTCCTTATGTGAAATATCGCATGAGGATTCTTCCAAGATCAACACCATATCAGCATAAGGATGAAGTTTCTTACACACCTTATTCACCCATATGGAAGTTCGTTCTTCAATATCATCATCGTTGAAGATTATTGCTGGAAACTTGTGAAGTAGCAAGACAATCTTCTCGGTCCCAGAATATTCCTTTCTCAAATACAAAAAGGTCTGATTAATCAAGATAATGCTGGAGCCTTCAGGATCTCGTTGACAGACTTTAGAAACTAATGTGTGGGTCTTTCGTAGAATGTGAAGAGGTGCAAGAATTCTTTCAATTTCCCTAGACAATGTCATTCTTTAAGAAATTCTTCATCTGATCAATGTGATACTGATGCTCATCTCCTGAAGTACATCTCTGTCTCAACATCTCATTAGCCATCTTTCTCAGCTTAGCTTCATCAATAGTCAGCGATACTTCTTCCATAATTTCTTGTGATACTTGCTTCGATGGTATTTCATCATCATCTGAAGCATAAGAGTCAGTCCAAAAATCAAAATCATCATTTTGCTCTTGATTTCCTAAAGTTGATGGAGCTTGTTCCTCTTGAAATACTTGTCCAGATGATGACTCTCCAGACACATAAGCTTCATACTCCGATGTCTTCTGCCGCTTTGCACTATTCTCCCCCTCAGGATGAGCATCATCATGAGGATCGTCCTGATCTCTTGGGCGAACGGCAGGAGTTCTACATGTAGTTTGTAGTACTGTATTTCTTTCAAACTTCATCTGGAGAGCCAACCATATTGCTATGTCTTGTTGTTGCAATTGAGGACCAGCTTTCATAGCAAGATACAGTTGATATTGTTGTTCTGGAACTGAGGATGTTTGTGATTGATCTGGATGAACATGAAGAATATGTCCAGACATATAACTTCGTACGGATGCATCAACTTGAGAAGGAATGACATTGGCAATTGCATTCTCAATTTGTGTAGAGATTTGAGCCTGAATATTTCCACGTTCCTGAATAATTTTACTTAGCAATCATCTTTCCGTCTCTCTTTAGCCCTTTTGCCTCTCCAGAATCACCCTTCCGCAACATACACTAGGAACATGATCCGAACTTTGTTCAGGAACTTACTTCACCACCATGCTCCTTACTGTGTTTAACACCATAGCAGGAAAATATCTCAACCAATACATCATGAAGAGTATCAGACAAGTGTATACGAAATGACTTTCTTGGCATGAACCTCGCCGTAGATGTGCAAACAGAGTAACCATAACGTCCATTGTACTCGTGAAGAATCTCTGTAGATTTGAAGCGAGTAGGTATTTTCTTGAACAGTGATAGTGAGTCGATTCGGTTAAGCTAACTTTTTGTGAGGTGAACTTGATGATGATGTAGTATGAGGAGTATCCGCCAATTCCTAGAGTTTCTCGGTATCCGAAGATACGAGATTAGTATGAATCCTAAGAGATCTAATTGGTGTGGGGATTGGTGAATTCCTAGACTCCTCTACAATCTTTCCCTTTTCTCCTTCTCTTTATTCATACAACCGTCTCAGTTATTTCTTCATCTTCATCATTTAGTTAGCTCCACCTCCTTCTCTTTAGAAATCTCTACTTCCTTTTCTTTAGCAATCTCTACCTCCGGACTTTCCTTATCACTCCGGGGCTCTATCCTAGTGCCGGGAATATTTGATTCATCATTCTTAGGGATTGAACTACAATCAACAATATTCTCTTGTCCATCCAACAACTTTTCAATTTCTTCAGGTGCCAAGTGCTTATCAACCAATGCCACATTTTCTCTTGCTTCGTGCTCCTCACGACTTTTATGCTCAGCAAGACTAATTTGTAATGTATCTTGTAAAATAATCTCATCTGCTTTGTCAACCGTTGGCACTGGAGCTGGTGGTGTAAGACGTGTGGATCTCCTTTCAGGGAGACGAAGAGGAATCACAGTTGATCGTCTTGGAGCACTTGGCTCTGCAACTTCCATATCAGGGTTAGGTAGACCGAGTGGGCGCTAGTGTCCTATGCGTTCCTTGGGTAGACTCAGTCGGCTGTGACTGAGTCAGAGGAACATCTATCCCAAACACCTTCATATACATCCGATAATGCTCTGTTAGCTTTATTTCATCAGTGATCATCCAAGCTGGTATCTGCATTCCAACTTTGTTTTTGTGTCTTCATGAGTTAAAAATATTCTTCATGATATCATCATCTTGCAAGTTGTGATACATGTCTCAGCGCACGTTTGAGAGTCAGAAAATTAGTCATGTTAGTGGTCTGACAATGATCTTTGTAAATCTTGGATATGGAATCGAAGATGTTGGATAATGAAGCGAATAGTAGAGTCCTTCCCATAGTAACTCCGCATAATCCACATGAATGTTATTGACAAAACAATATAGCATTTGCATTATCTGCAACGGCGGTTGGTCCCATCCAGTGACATGTGTTGTTAAGCATTTGGAGAATATTATCATACCGTTTGCCATAGCTTGCAGAAGACCATAACGGACTTGAAATTCGATGTGTCCATTAACCCATTTAAATCAATACTTGCTTATAAATAGGAACATGTCAGAAAATGATGGTGGTGCACGAATGAAATAAGATTGTTGGGCAGTGCTTGTTGCAAGATGAAAATTTGTCTGAAGTCCATCCAGTGTAGCGTGGAGTTCTTTCTTGTCCAGCATAAACCTTGAGGCCTGATACTTTGATCAGTCTTCTTTCAAGTAGCCAGAAACTGTGCCATATAAATCCATGGAACGGATGAAGAAGCCGCAATACTGAATCGTAATGGATGATTCTTGATTATATTCGTCAAAATTTTGCTTTCTGGCGGACATTGCACATGATCAAGATCAACTTTCTTGTTAGTATCCATAAGATCATATCTCTTGGTACGGATTGTACACAGTTATCTGGATGAACATCAGCTGTATGTTGTTGTTGTGCTATGATGATTACTGAATGAATACAATTGAAATATTAGATAACAAGTAATTAATTTGACATTTTTGTCTTTTTCCACTCTGTCTGTTTTTATCTGTTTCTGGCAATTCATTTTGACAATTTTTTGAACAGATCCATTCCCATGTGCTCGTTCTTCGCTTTTCTAGCCACATGCCATACGCTTTATTCTTTTGATTTACCAATTTTGTGTGTGTTCTGGCAATTCTTTTTCTAACACACTTTTGATTTGCTTTTTCGCGTATGGATTTAGCTCTCTTTCTGTTTTTAGAATATCCTCACCAGAAATTCTTTGTGACATGATACTCTTTCAAGAATGATGAAAATTTCTCTTTTTATTTAAATCAAGACTCTTTTATGAAAAATTAAAGAGAAATTATTCAACTTCTTAAAATTGTTTTGTGAAAGAGTATCAGTTTGACACAATAACAGATTTTGAGAACTTTTTCCAGAAACTTTTGACAAAAACTTTCTTTATAAGGATAACATAGAAGCATGTAATAATAAACCCACAACTGAATGGACACTAAGACACTCACTCCTCATTATGTTCATTGTAGAAAACGGCCGAACCGACATGACTTAGTCCACTTAAACAATTGAGATTTGGATTAACAACTTCAAGTTATGAAAAACACTTTTGCTTTCATTTTTTGTCATGAATCTTAAACAATGAAGACAAACACATCTAATTCAATAATTGAATGGACACTAAGTCACTCACTCCTCATTCTGTTCATTGCAGAAAACAACCTAAACCGGACATGACTTAGTCCACTTAAACAATTACGAATAGATATTTCTGACTCAAAGCTTAGAAATTCATAAAAACTTGATTCTCTTTCCAAAATATACACCACACATGAGAAACTGTTTCATAATTATGCCACAAACAAATTAAGCATTAAACCATCATAATCATGAATCATCAACATTATTTCATTCTCAAAACACCTTCACGTTTCCACAAACGAACTTTCACTGATTTTTGACTTTTTAGTATCACTGAATTTAACTTTTTGACCTTTCCGAGTTTGACTTTTTGACGTTTCTGAGTTTGACTTTTTGACTATTACTGAGTTTCACAAACAATGATTCTTTTTTACAAAACCAAATTCAATCCATTGTATTTTATTATGACTCTCGGATTACCTCCTGAAGTAAATTAAACTCGATAAACATCAAACTCGGTACACATGATACACATCCGAATTTCAATTTAAACTAATGGTTAATCATGTCTAGGCTATGCATCACATTTTTTCACTGAATCTATGCATATTATCGTCCTTGATTACAATTATTTTCACAAACTCTATAAAAACATAACAAACACAAACTCGGTAAACATCAATATTACCGAGTTTAAACTCGATAGTGTAAAACAATCAATTATCAATCTGATTAGTCTCACCCACTTACGTTTGAGAAAGAAAAGTAATCGAAATCGTTGTAATGAACTCAAAAAGATTGAAATGAATTTCTTCTCAAACTCGGTAAATGGATTCGGTAAATAGAAAAAATGAAATGAAATTTTTTTCCTCCTTTTATAGCCTCCGAAAAAGATTTTGAAAATTGACACATTTAGCCCCTGTGATTATCATTTTCGATTTGTTTTTCAATTTTCTCACAACTCCCCCCTTGAATAATGAATCTTTTTCAAAAAACTCCCCCTCGAAATGAAATCATGTAAAGAACTTAGTCCAAAAATGAGAATGCTTAAATAAAAACTCCCCCTTGAAACTATAACCTTTTCCAAATGTAGTATTTGTGAGAGGTCGTTGTTTTTATTTTATTCCAACAAGATGTATGTGAATGGAAAATTTTAAGAACTCCCACTTAGATCATTTAAATTATGTTTTTTTTATTTTTAATATGAAAAATATGTCAAATCTTTTTGGTATTTTGAATTTTTTGAATTTTTTTTCTTTTGTTTTTGAAAAAATTATTTACATGTTTTTGATGTATGAGCTTTTCAAGAAGATAACTTTGTCAGACTTTCCAACTGAGTTGGAGTCATACATCTCATACCTATTCGATGAACTAAATACTCAAAGTGTTCTTTTGGAAGCGCCTTAGTAAATAGATCCGCAAGTTGGTATGTCTGTCCCTACAAAGAAAATTTCCACAAGTACCCATCTCAACATCTTCTTAAAATAAAATGAATACAGTATGTCAATATGCTTCATCTTAGAATGTGGACGGATTTCTGAAATACAATGACACTCTTGAGTCACAGTACATCAGAATCCGATTGTCTTTATCCATACACAAGCAGTTGAGTACGCATCAAAAACTTGTGGCACAACATGCAGAAAAAAACATATTCAGCTTCAGCATTTGACATCGCAGTACACTCTAGTCTTGAACTCCAACTCACGAGCTTTCCACCTAGAAATTGCAATCCTCCTGATGTACTCTTACAATCATCTTACATCTGATGGTCCGCATCTGAATAGGCAAATAGTTCAAATCTGGAATCCTTCGGAAACCAGAGGCCCCATGTTTATATGGACTGTCTCAGGTACCGAAAGATCCGTTTTAAGCTCTTTGAGGTGTTTTACAATCTTGTTTCTTTGAACTCCAACTCATGAGCTTTCCACCTAGAAATTGCAATCCTCCTGATGTGCTTTTACAATCAGCTTTACATCCGGATACGACGATAAGTCGTTTGATCAGTAGGAGTGCCTTGTAAATCAGCATCCAGCCTCTCAGTTGCCATAGGTGTACTCATGGAGACACATTCATCTAGACCATGTTTCTTTAACAATTCAATTGCATATTGTGACTGACTTATGAATATGCCACGGGGAGATTGATGAACTTGAAGTCCAAGAAAGAACTTTAGTTCACCCATAATCGACATTTCAAAATAATTTTTCATTAAGTTTGCAAAGCGTTTTGAAAAATCTGGATTTATTTATCCAAAAATAATGTCATCAACATATACTTGTACCAGTAATATGTCTTCCCCGTGATGTCGTGTGAACAAATTTAGGTCAATTATACCTTTAGTGAACCCATGTTCAATTTGAAAAGAAGACAATTTGTCATACCATGCACGAGGTGCTTGCTTAAGACCGTATAAAGCTTTTTTCAACCTGTAGACGTGATCTGGAAATTCTGGATCAATAAACCCTTCAGGTTGGCTGACATAGACTTCTTCTTTCAAAGGACCATTGAGAAAAGCCGTTTTGACATCCATTTGAAAGATAGTGATATTTTTATTAGCATCATAAGCAATAAACATCCGAACAGCCTCAAGACGAGCAACAGGAGCAAATGACTCTTCAAAATCAATGCCTTCTTCCTGCTTATATCCTTTAGCCACAAGACGAGTTTTGTTCCGAACCACAATATTTTCAGCATCAAAATATGATTCGTTTACCACTACTCATTCTGATATTTCTCTTTCTAAATATGATTCGTTTATCTTTGATATTTCGAATGATCCGTTTCCTCCTGCCGATAGGAGTGACTTTTATCATGAAAAGTTCGCCGATGAACTTACTCACATCATATCTCCACCAGAGTATGATTGTTTCTATTTTAAGAGTGAGCCCGATCCGGGTGAGTTGACTAGTATTGTTGACTCCATGATTTGTGAGAACGTTTCTTCTACGACAAATGTAAATTTACCATTCGAGGATGACCAATCTCCTCTCTTGGCATATGTTGTATGGATCTTTCTTCCTTTTCTCACGTATCTAGTTACTCCACCATATCTTCTCTCTTGCAGGAATGAAGATACCATTTTTGACCCCGGCATCTCTGTTTATCATTATTTTATGCCGAGTGTATCTCATCGTAGTGGAACTTTCATGAAATTCAATGTTTATCCAAACAACTTGAATGAAAGTCCGATGGAGATTTTATCTTCCACTTGCTCCCTCATGGACTAATGAATTCGAGGTCGAGTCGAGCTTGTGACTCGGTTAACAAAAACAAGGCGCTTCGTGGGTGGCAACCCATGCTTATCCTAGTAGTAGTAATGAATAAGTGTTTTGTGTTGTGAGGAGGCTCGCCTCTTCCTTTCTCGTGTTTTGTGGTTTGTGTTGTATGTCTAGGATTGCCCGGATTTTGAAGCCTCTCGTGCTCGTGGTTTTGTCCTTCGTTCACTCGAGCTTCACATCCTCAGCTTCATTTGGGAATCCAATATCCTAAAATCTTATCGACTAACGCTCATCTTTAACACACTTAATAAACGACTTTAGAGTGGCGTAGAGACCCTTATTAAAACATTGAGGACAATGTTTAGTTCTAGTATGGGGGGGGTCTATTGATTTGATTGTGCCTGCAGCCATTGTTTTCACGTAATCCCGTTTTTACCACCAAAATTCCAAAAAAATGAAAAAATTTCAAAATTTTCAAAAATAAAATAAGTGTTTTGTCATAATTTTGACTTTCCTGCTGGGTAGAATAAGAATAAATTTTGACTCGATCGAGCGTGTTGAGCTCTAGCTTGTTCCTTAACTTTTAGACTAAGCATTCGCGGATCTTTGCGAAGAACGAAAAATGATAGAATTAATTATGAGTTAGATGCTAAACAAAGATTATTTGGAAATCTTAAGAGCTCATGTATGTAATTTGTGGCTTTTTCTCCCATAAGCTCCTAACGGGACTAATAATACGTGCTATTTTTGGAAATTAAACTTAAATCAACAATTTTTGAATTTGAGATGTAGTCGATAGCAATAATTTTAGTCTTAGTTTAAATTTATACTTAAATTTTCCAAAAAAAAGTCTTCTCTATATATCGTGGTAATAAAAAGTGTAAAATAACCAAAAAATGATGAAAATGTGGCAACAATAATAATAAATTATGGGCTAATAAAAGTTTACTGCATCTTGTCGGCTCACAGCCGATGTTGCAGTCTTCTAAATAAGGCACATAATATTTATCCGAGACCGATAAAAGTTTTCTGCATCTTGCCAGCTCACAACCGATGTTGCAGCCTTCTAAAAGGTCGAGGGTTACGATTGCATCATGATTATGTTAATGTTAAGTGTAATAAATGTGGCTTAATAAATATAGGGAAAATATCTTTTTCTTAAATTTAAATATACTTTTAAACTTAGACTATTTCATTTTAAGTTGCGGTTTTTCTAAATAAGCTATGCATATACGGGAAGCCTAAGAGTTTTTGAAACCAAAGGTCCGTGAGTCTCGATACTAGTCTCTGTGGGGTGTCAAAAGCCTGGTCACTTAGCC
>BQNB010012962.1:30535-78106 GCA_026074375.1 Tanacetum coccineum
CCATTCATCATGGGCCTGGGTATAAGTACTATTCGTGGGTCGGGTGCATGACCCGAGGTTGGACTATACGTCATCAGTCACAAAAATGAGGAATTCTACTTTAGTTTCAAGTTTGGTATATCGGGTTTACTCTATTAGTGGTCACTTCAAATAGCCTATAAAACGGTTGGTAAAAAGATAGTCAGAGAGAGTTTATGAGTAGAGATTTGATCCGTAGTTGATTCTTATAGGATAGATTTAAGCTAATTTATTCTTCACATGAGTATTTAAGTATTTGTGCGTACAAGGTTTTGCTGATTCCGAGGTAGCGAAACATACACCCGAGAGTATTTGTCCCTTCCTTTTTCTTGAAAGCTTTAAAAAGTCATCTTTCTTGAAAATCTTTTTTTGTTAGGCCATGTCGGGAAGACAAATGTCATAACCGTAGAGAAAATCAGCGCTTTAACTTGTGGATTTTGGTACATTTCTTCAACCACATGGGGGAAGAGATATCTTGTGAAAGTTAGTATGCATTATTTGAATTTTCAGGGAGAAGAGTTGTGAGAAGAATTATTCAAGCATGAGAAGATGCGTTGCTGATCCAGTTAATGTTTCCCAGAATAGTTAATCACTATGCTTGTTTTTCAAAGGAGCAATAATATTTGATGTGGTACTCTACTAATTCTGTTGTGCACTTAATTATTCTAAGCTCGTAAGAAATCTTTGAAACTGCTCAAGAGAGGATTGCTAGTTTGGGGGGAAGCTTTGAAAGCTTATAAATCAAGAACATTTGGCATGAATTAGGGGGAAACTAATTCAGAAGCTTCTCCTTAACCAAGAAGTGTATGGGTTACCTAATTCAGGCCTATTATAGTATTTCTCCTACAAGGTACTACAAAGATGATTCATGTTGGAGTGCAGACTTGAAGTCAAAGGCCACAGAAGACATCATCAGCATTAGAAGCTTCAAGGAAGTTCTTGTTCTTATTCTATATATACTTGTTAGGAAAATATTGTAAGTAATTTCGTATATCGTCCCATGGGGGAAGATTGTTAGAAATCTATGTTATGTGACGAAATTACAGAATTACCATAGTTTATCATAGTCACATACACAGGGACTAGAATAGGCATTATTGTATAGATATGAGGCGTATGGACTATATATACCCCCTCCATGGCTTCTATGGAGGGGTTGAGACTCTTGTATTATTTTCCATTTCATCTTATTTTACACTTTTACTTTCTCTCTCTACTCTCTCACTTAAACATGGCTATCTTGTGGTTTGAGTCTCCCCGACCACTAGATCAATGATTCTTTAATTCCTACAGTGTGCTGATCCACTCACCATAATTTCTCAAGTGTTTGTGAACAAACTGCATTAACCCTAGAGGACAATTATAAGCATTCTAAACAAGATCTTAACTGGAAAAGCCTTAGGGATTGATAGAGAAAGAGAACCAATAACACAAATTTTGTAGGGTGTAGTTAAAGCTAAGAATGTTGACTTTGCTAAATTGCTGTGGAAAGACTTTAGATTTCAAATCAACAAGCACAAGAATCTAGCAGCTAAGCATGAAACAATACTATATCCAAGATTCACCAAGCTCATTATCAGACATCTTCTATCACAACACCCTAACTTGCACAAAACGCTTGGATTCTCTACCCCACTTGATTGATGATGAAGCGCGGTTACAGAAATTGAAGTATGCAGCTAAGGGTGAACACAAGCCAACTTTTGGAATGCTAATACCTGAAGCTATAATGAGCAGTGAAATCAAGGACTCACAAGTTTATGCGAACTATATGACCAAGTACCCATAAGCATAAAGTGCTCCTAAGCATGGAATAGGAAAAGGCTTGATGAGAAAAGGTGATGTTCCAAAACCAGAGAAGAAAGATGTTGTTCCAAAACATTCAAGTTTAATCACTGCTGAAGATAATGTATTGTTTGATCCTGGTGACGCGCTTGAGTATGCTAAGCAAGTCAGCATTGAAGAAACTCAGCATCAAGAGAAAGAACGTCGAACCAAACACAGACATGCTGAAATTGTGCTCGAATGACAAGTCAACAAAGAAGTAGATGAAGGTTATGAACACTTAAAAGTCAAGCTCAAGAGTAAGCAACAACTTTCACTTGAAGCCATGTTACTATTGAACTTGAAGAAACAAGGAAAATAAAGCAAGAAGCAAGCAATTCTTGAAGAAATCAAGAGGAAAGATATAGGAGAAGGTTCGGGTGCAGCACCAGAATCTCTAGATCATAGCAGCTCCTCTGATGATTCTTCTGAATCTGCTACTGATGACAAGACTGAAAGTGAAAGAGATTTAGATCATGATGAAAGTGAAAATGACTTTAAAAATGGAGATGAAAGTGACAAGTCTAATTCTAATGAATAAAGTGCTGAAACTGATGAGTCTGACAAAAATTCTGACAATGGTGATGATCAGAATGAAGACTTTGTAAAGGAATAGGAGCTACTACCAAAATCATTTCCAACCCCAAGTCCCACTATCACTACCACTTCATCAAAGATTACACAAGATACCTGAATGATCCCAAAGACATTCAGATGTTCGAGCTGCTGAATGAACCAGTACAAACTGAGGTTAAAAAAATTCATGAAGAACAAGTCACTTCAACTCCACCAGGCACACCACCAACAAAGACTAAGAAAAAAATAAGCCAAGACACTTCTTGGAAAGGCAATTAAGAACAAGAATGATTGGAAGAAAGCCATTATGTAGAGGCTGACCAATCTTAAACAATAAAAATCGTGCTGACGTCATTGAAGAATCAGTTCATGCGAATGTTCTCAATGAAGTCAGAAATCAATTGCCTAAACTTCTTCCAAAAGCAATCTCAGATGCACTCAAGAAGACTCTAGTGAATCCGTCTTAACCAACACCTACACCATCAGTTGATCCTTCGAAGTATGAGCTAAAACATCAGTTTTATGAAAAGATGTTCCAAACAGCTGCATACCTGAACCATCCTAAACATCATGCTCAATATGATGCTCTATAAGAATCAATGCAAATTGATGAATTGATGCACGATATGGATCAACAAAGCCATCTCACAACAAAAGAACTCATGATGATCAGGATCCTGAAGATCATAAGGGGAGAAAAGTAATAAGAGAAGGCAAAAAGGTGTTGGTGAGTCTTCGTCCAAGAAAAGCAAAGATCAAGAGGAACCTCCACACTTTGAAACATGAAATAATGATGATGAACCAAGACAAGACGATGAGCAAGTGCATGAAGGTCAGACAGAAGAAATTCTTGGTCAGCACAATCCTGTTTGGTTTCAGAAAACTACTAAAGAACATCCTGTCCAAAGCTGGTTTAATGAGCTTGTCGATGCTGAAGAAGAGCCAGAAGAGCATGAGTAGAAAGATGGCTCTGTGACTTTATTTGGCAAACTTGTGAAGAAAATCTTCAAGAAAGACAAGATCACAAAAGAAGATGTAGATGGTCCAACATTTGAGCTCCTCAAGGGAATGTGCAAAAAAGGTATCGAGCTTGAATACAACATGGATCAATGCAGCCTTGCTTTGACTAACAGGATCGACTAGATCAATCCTAAAGGTGACAGATTTCATCAAGACTTGAGCAAACCATTAGCTTTAACAGGACCTCCTGGTAAAAAGAGAATTCCAGTCAACTACTTCTTTAATCATGACTTGGAATATCTGGTGAAAGGATCAAAGGAAAGGACGTATGATCTCTCTATAAAGAAGATCAAGCCTACCATGTATGAAGATGAAGGAATTGAAGAAATGATTCCAACTCAATAGAGCCACAATATTTAAAAATATAACATAGATGTTGAATTTGGAATTTGTCACTAGTTTTACAAAGGCAATGTTGGATTCCTATCTCGACATGAAGTCTACTCAAAGCGAAACATCAAAAGTGTTCAGAGTATCAAAGTAGACAAGTAGTATGGGTATGCGTATCTAGAAGAGATTGTGGTTACAAGAACTGATGAGAAATAGCATAAGTTTTGTGAAGCTAATTTCCCATATCTCAACCAAAATGACATTGAAGATCTATTCCTTCTCAAGATTCAAAAAAAATCCGTAACATTAAAGGCATAGAGGAATTCGATTTGATCAATGCTCTTAGGATGTATATTCGCAGGATTGTGATCAAGAAGAGGGTTGAAGGTGTGCAAATAGGAGTCGAGAGCTGCCAGACCAAGTTTAACTTGACAAAACCACAACTCGTAGAAGGTTGCCTCTACCGGTTTACACCTTAAAGTATCATAAATCATCACTTAGGTGTCATGTACGAAGGACTCAACAACATAAAAAGACTGATGAGAGACAATGAACTCCATAAATTCTATGATGGTATGCTCAACAAGGTCCTTGGAAAGCCTAAAGTTATCTTAAAGAACATACATGTATGAAGTATTTCTTTTCAATCGAGTCATCATCTTTCCTCTTCAGATTTTCTTTCGGAAATTACATAGTTATTCTAATACGTAGTCACTCTTACATTATCGATTTATAAAAGGTTTGTAGTAAAGAAGCTATATCTGGTGTGGGGACGATTTTGTTGTACGAGTGTATCATTTGTGTTAGCAACTATCCCTAATAATACTCCGTAATAGAGATTAAAATCACCGAAAGTGTACCTTACTCTAGGATATTTCATATGTAATGTCAGATCTTGTACGTGTACTTAATCATGTATTGTATACCATTCACCCTACCATAAGCTTACTATGTACCACAACCTTTCCTATATAAGGAGGGTTAGAGGTAAGGGTGAAGGGTGGTGAAACACTCTTATTCTAATCTAATCTTACCTTCTTTCTCTCTAATCTCTCTCTTTCTCTCTCTAAGTTTCACCCAATATCTTTTTCTCTCTCTAAACTCTATCTCATCTTATGATTATGATATGGTAATTGTATTTCCTACATTCATTAAGAGCGATTAATAGCTGGTGTTCATGAAGACCCTTATAGCACTTTTCGATAATTGTTTTGGTTAGACAATGAAGACCCTCGGAGACTAATCACTTTGTAAGTCAAAAGCACCATAACACCAATTCAGGTTATCATTCGGTCCAAGTGAAGTCAAGTCTAAGTGAATACTTGTTTTATTATTGTAATTTCCAAACCATTTTAGTTAATTAGTTATTTTAAAGTATTTTCTTAGTTAATATTGTTAGCCTTAATTATATTAAGGGTCCGTTTGGTTTGGAGGTGGGATTCGGATTTGACATAGGTTTAAAAGAGAAGGGACTAATAGAAAATGTATGGTGTTTTAAAAACTTGTTTGTTTTAAACTTTGGGTTAGAGATAATATGCTGACATATACATTATTTAATAATATAAAAGAGGAAGAATATATATGAAGTAGTGACCCACATAGTTTAGAATTGTTACAAAATAAATTTGGATATAGATTTTTTTGGCTGAGAATTTATTCTCGAATTGCCAATGTCTATTTTCAAAACCCAAGTATTGTGCCGGGCATTACAAATGGTAGAATTTTTGGACATGATGACCATATCTGAACCCCACACCCTTATACCAAACGTTTCTTTTCAACACCAATTTTTAACCCAAGCTCAAAACCTACATAACAAACAGGCCCTAAGTCAAAGAAGAATGTTATCGGTCTACTTAGTCGTAATTAGTCTTGTTAAGTAATAGGCTAGTCGGGTTAAACGGGCTTGGATTATAATCTAATATTTTCCGTGTTTTGGGCTTAAAGCCCATCTCAAGCCAAGCCCGGCCCAAGAAGAAAGTACATACACCTCATGTGGGTATGAGACTATAAATAGAACCCTCTCGACACATGGAGAGGGTGTTGGTTACATTTGCTTCATTTGTTGTATGTTTAACTCACCAAAACTCTCTCTTCTAATCTAATATCCTTCTTGTTTCTCTCTCTACTTTCTCTCGCTACATTCTAGCTTATTTTCTACTCATTCTTGCTTATCGGTATTGCTTATGATTGTGTAATGGATTAACTAGTGGGATAACATTTGGTATCACTCGCCACGGGTGGGTTTAGTGGTTTCGTTGTGTTCGATTTAAGCTTCTACGGATTTTTGTGGTTCATTTGTTTTTTTTATTTTCATTCGGCGTACTTTTTCTATAACACATATTCGGATTTTTGGTTTAGTGGTTTTGACTTATTTGATTTACTCATCAAATTTTTTTGTCATAAACACAGTTGAACTCTTTCGTTTTTAGTAGTTATTTTGTTGAACCAATTTTAGTAGCTTATTATCGTTGTTTGTAGCTTATTGAGAGCTTCTTTGTAACGGGCTTATTGTGGGTTAAAAACAGTTTTTTTTTCAAAACTTATTTGTGTACTTTTCGTTAGTTAAGAAGCCATATGGACTAAAGCTTATGTTTTTATGATAATACAACAAGTGTAGCATATATTCATGTTCAAAAGTTGCTACCTTCTTTATTTCAAAATCTGTGTTCATTGATTTCATTGTTATTCTTCTTCATTTTGTATGCGTTTTTGATTTTGAAAAAGCCAAGTAAAACATGTTTCCATAAAAGTTGGATCTGTGTTGGTGTTTGGCTAAAAGGAAGACAAGGACGTGTTTTTGTTGCTATTCGTTGAGCACAAGACCACAAAAAGGACCACCGTACGTTCTTTGTTTGTATGTCAGGCGATCAACACCACATCACATGCGATTTACACTTGAACAAAAACAAGGGCGATTTATACATTGGCACTTCAAGCGATCTATACATTTCTTGTAAGGAGATGTATACGTCTTTATGAAGGCGATCTATACAACATCATTGGCGTATTATACGTTTTTTGTTAGGCGATCAATACAACATCAGGGGCGATCTATACATTTCAACTTAGGGCGATTTGTACGTTAAAGAAAAACAAGTGGGCGATTTATACGTATGAACAAGGGTGATTATACCATACAAAATACATACGCGATTTATACATAAGCATAAAATGAAAAAAACGTGTTCGCTCGTGTAGTTTCGGGTTTTTCAGATTCGAGTAACGGTTGATCGTAGGTCTTCTAATCTATACCATTGTGATCGTGATCCTTTTTCGATCATCGTGGTATATTTGCTTTCCATCGACGATAATCATACGAGCTCACAAGAAGAAAAATTCAATCTTTGCATTTTTTTTTATATTTTGAAACGAAAAAGAAGATAGAAAAAGAGAGAAATACGTATGCATGTATTAATCTAAATTTCAAAATTACAATTTCATCCCCTAGACTTCAAGACCAAATCACCTTTCGTCCTTTCCTTGTTAATTTACCCTTCAAGTTGAAACTTCTTCTCACCGTTAGTCCTTTCAAGTTATAAATCAGCCGTTAGCCCTCTAAAGTGAAACGTTATTGCACCGTTAGTCCCTATTTGAGTTTTAATCAACCGTTAATCATTTCAAGCTCAAAGTTTGTGCACCGGTCATCGTTTTAAGCTCATTAATCGTTACAAAAGCTCACGTACTTCAATTTCAACAACGATTTCACCAACAACAATTAATTATTGTTTCACGGTTTCTTCTTGATTTTGTAAAATCCCGTGAACGTTAATTGATTTCGATCCACAACAACAATCACTTTACCTACTTAAGATCCGATATCCATTCACAACAACATCAAAATGTCAAATACCAATACCAATTTGCAACCTCAAACATCAAGTGTTCTTCACAATGACACGGTTTCTTCGTGTTCAACTTCTAAAGTTCAAGAGAAGACACAACTTTCAAGAAGTAGATGCATGAACAGTCTTCGAGCAATTCAGTCACAATTCAAGTTTCTCACAGAAACTTTACAAGACTTTGGTACCATGTCTATCTTCAAGAGAACATTCTCTCAAGACTTGGATTTACTAGAGCAGCATCTTACCAAAGAAACAATTTCTCAGACTGATTGCAAGACTATGTTGAGAAAGCTCAGAACAACGTTTGAAAATGCTTTCAATTCAGAATTCAAAGCGCGTATGCAGAAATATACAAGATTTGATGCTCAATCCTTATACGATGCAATGATCTGTAACATGGATTCCATTGGGAAATACATGCTTGAGATAACTCTTCATCAACAACGAATTCCACAATTGTTGAAACAAAAGAAGTTGATGCAAACACAAGAAGATCATTCAAATCCAATTCCAGCATTGAATGTTGATTCATTGAAAGTTGATTTTGTTGTCATACAAAACACTTGTTCTGAGAAAGAAGACAGTAATTCAGAGACTGCATCCAGCAAATCAGTAAAGCAAAGCAGCTTGAATTCTGAAACAAAAGATGTGCATGCAATCAAATACAAGATGTCAAAAGCAAAAGAACGTTGCATGGCATATTTTCTATCTCTTCATTCACACCTTCAAGTTCTTTCTAAAGATGACTTAAAAGGCACTCGCATCGAACATGGATTCAAACGGGCATTCATGTCACTCTTTGGTCAAGATGCTGATACTTTCACAAGCACGATGCTTCTCAACGTAGATCAACTACAAAAGCAACTTGACAAAGATGAATTTCAAGAAGATGGATCCATGGCAGCCTTTTGGGTGATCAACAAACAGTTCCAGCAATTCATCGATTCAAAGTTTACTTTAGATTATGATAGTCAAATGAAAGACAAGTACTTTGTTGAATACACTAGAATCGAGGTTAAACACTTCAGAGATACACTACTCCAACACGTGGGTAATGTTAAGAAGCATGTTGCTGAAAGAACACGTCATCAAAGACAGTATGATAGAAGGGTGAATAAAAGACAATTGCAGACGCAAGAGAGTAAGATTGATCCGGGTAAAGCAGAAAATAATGGTTTGGTTGTCATGGAAAGCAATGGAACAGAATCAGAAGTGCAAGGTGACAGCAACATGTCAGGGAATGATACAGATGTTGATGATACAGATATCAGACCCATATATGACGAAGAGCCAGTGGTTGAGGTACAATTGACTGTTGAATGTAATATCTTTGCTATAAGACAACAGCATACTGAGCAACCTAAAATCATTAATGAAGGTAGGGTTGACCAGTATCCTGAATAATGTCAAGTTAAAAGTCCTATGCTTGATTCATCACCTGATAACTAGACAACTGAATACTCAAAACAATCACTCGAGTCTGAAAATATTTTACTCAAAAAGACTGTTGCCTAACTTCAAAAAGATTTTTCAAAAATGGAAGCACATTGTATTGCTCTCGAACTCAAATATCAAAATCAAGCTTTAAAATCAGGGCAACATGGTCAAATTTTAAATGAAACAAGTAATAAAGCCAAGATCAAAAAGGAAATTGATGTACTTGAAACAATGAACATCGAATTAGAACATAGTGTGGCTAAATTACGTAAAATAACGAGATCTAAGACTATAGAACATACAACTTCTTTGCTTGTTAATAATGCTGATTTAAAAGCTCAGATTCAGGAAAAGGTTTTTGCAATTGCTGCTGTAAAAACTGACCTAAGGAAGTTAAAAGGAAATAGTGTAGATACTAAGTTTGATAACACATCAATCTTGGGGAAACCGGTTTTACAGTCACCAAGAAACCAATCAGTTGTTAGACAACCGAATGGGTTTAAATCCGAAAGGCCTCAAATGTCAAAACAATGGGTTGCCTCCCAAGTTGATGTGAATAACAATTTGTCAAAACCAGTCACTCAACACTATTTGCCTAAGAAAAGAGAATCTGTTTTTGCAAAACCTGATCATATGATTGCATCTAGCGAATCTAGGAATAGTTCTAAGAACATGCCAAGATTTAGTTCAAATGACATGGTTCATAATCACTATGTAGATGAAGCTAAGAAAAAGACACAAGAAAGAGATAGGAACTCAAAAACTAGTGTGACGCATTCTGCTAGATTTCAAAGCACTGTTGATGATAGCAAACCAAAACCTAGGAGCAACAATCTAACACCTAGGAGTTTGCTTGTATCTAAGAGTAGTTGCCTAACAATAATGGTTGTGCCCAAAGCAGATCACTCTAACAGTTCTAGTTCTTTTTTAGATTCCAAAAACTTTGTGTGCTCTACATGTCATAAACGTGTGTTTAATGCAAAACACGATGTGTGCATAACAAAACTCCTAAAGGAAGTGAATTCACGTGCAAAGACTCAATCCCATAAGACCAGAAACAGTAACAAACCCGCAGATCAAAAGAGTCATACTCAGAAACCTGCTAGGCAGATCCTTACAGGACATAGCTTTTCTCCTAAAAAGACTTCCGCTGTGTATGAGAAAACATCTCCTAGATCTGATCTTAGGTGGAATCCCACGGGTAGAATTCTCAAATCTGTTGGTCTTAGGTGGATTCCTACAGGAAAGTTATTCGACTCTTGCACAAGCAAGGTTGACAGTAAATGTAACACTCCCAAACTAGGATACGCAGCGGAATACAACATTGAGGTGCTACTTCACAATACATGCACACGAGTCCCAGTAAACGTTCAAAGATACGTTTATAAAACACAATACATAATTTCATTTCATTAGGAAAGATCAGAGTTTACATTAGGTCCCAATAAATTATTGAAATTTATTTCTTAAAGTCACTACACGGACTTGATTTCTATAATAACTTTGTTTAGTTTATGGACATACTTCACAGAGGACCAAACGTACTTGATATTCCGTGGCTGTTCAAGTCCCATCCAGCCATCAACAACAATTAATCTGAGATACATGCTTAAAAAGTTCAACAAAAGTTGAGTGAATTCATAGAGTTTACAATTAACACATAGAAGCATATTTTGGGTTCCACAAAATCATATAACGTTGGCTTGTAAGTTCGTTATAAAAATAGTGATTTCCAATTAAAGAGCCCGTGTACCTTGAAATTACACTTTCATTCCCGTAGACGAAATTATGTACGACAACCAGAAGTTGCCACTTCTTTAACACCCAAATCTGGGTTGCAGTGGAATGTTGAATATCCGAGGCGTTACTTCATAGATCAAATAGCACAAGTTATGGCAGAACGACCTACTAAACGTGTCGTTTTATAAAGATACATTAGATTAACAAAAATACTTGTTCATTACATATGCTCGTGGCTTTAAAATTGTCTGACAATATAAGTAAAAGTTCGGCTTATACAAATGTTCCAACTGAAATACATAAGTACCCAAATCTTTAGGTATTGACTCTCTTCAAAAGAATGGACCCCAATGTATCTGGGCACCTCGTGCCTTATTGACCTGAGATAAACATGACTACAAAGTCAACATAAAGTTGTTATAAAAATTCATAGGTTTACCTTTTAATGTAAATCAATAGTAGGACCGACAAGATTTCCAAGGGTTTGAGTAGGCAACAGATGCAAACATTATAAAAATTAAATTACCTTTTCCTAAGCTCATGGACCACTGATGCTCGACATGTATGAAATGCAATAAATTGCCAATATTTGCATTTGTGAATGATGTTCTTAACCCGCACACATCCCAAATCCGTAATGGTATACGTTTGTTGTCCGATAAACTTGGCACAGTGAGCGATACTCACCCTAAACGGGGGTACTGTCAATCCCAATAGATTATTTATTAACATTCGCGCTCACAATTAGTAAATTGGACAGTTATGATAAAGGGCTTAGTGGGTTATCGCTACTTAGGCAAATCACGTTAATCATTGTATTATAAAATGTTACACTTGCGTCCAAATTTGTAAAACAAAGCATGTTCTCCACCCCAAAGATGTAAATCATTTATATAATTGTTAAATATGGGGCTTTGAACTCACCTTAGTAAAGTAGTCCTCTGAAAATGGTAAATATATCCAAGTATGGCAAATGAATCCACCGGTCAAAATGGCCTAGTTAATTCGGCACAGTCTTAGTCTACTCAGTTTTCTAGACTAACGACTTAATGTGTAAAATATAAATATTTGGTAGTTTATTATATTCTGTTACACTTGTGTGGTGGTGCACATGTTTATGGAATTAGTCTTTAATTGGTTGGCTCTTGGGGAAGGTATCGATTTACACACGGTCCTAGTATATGTATAAAACGTTATTAATAGATATTTATATTTATTTAAGTCGTGGTTTAAATCGTATAATTATCCGATAATTATATAGCTCGTCCGAAATGTTAAGCTGTTATTAAAAGCACCTTTGTTCATGAAGTTTTACCCTTAGGTTTCTATATTTAAAAAAATAGTCCTATGTTTTGTGTATCAATATAATATTACACTTTAAACACTAGGTTTCCAGTATTTGCACTTTTAGTCTTTAGTTTGCAAACAATTACACTTTAGGTCCTTATGTTATCAAAACAATCCTTTAAGTTTCAGAAGTGACAAAACATACCCTAGACTTTATAAAAACAGTTTTTGACAGTTTTAACCTTTAGGTTTGCAATTTGTCACCTTTAGTCCCTTAATTTGTAAAAATCGCATTTTAAACCCAATTAAGTTCTAACAAGTGGCAAGGGGTTTTATTATATTCCAATAAGCCATATAAGTTGGGTCAGCTTATAAATAAGCTCGGATGAGCTTATTTTGGCTTATTGGGCTTTATTGGGGACTCGTATAGTCCATTAAGCAATTAAATGGTCCAATTAAGATTTTAAAGGTACATAAGCTCTCATTTGATTTATATAAGCTTATATGAAATTGTTCGGCTGAATGGGCTCGTTAGCCTAATAACTCTAGCCCGAATGTTTTTAAAAGTCCATTAGGGTTTCAATACATGATCAAACTTATTTTCTAGTTTCATTAGGCACTTAAGATTATAATTAAGCTGTTTTTATTGTATGGCTTATTCAATAAGCTAATAAGCCGCGTTAATGAGCTTTTGGGGCCCAATAGGAACCTGAATAGCATTTAACTCTTTTAGACTTGTTCACTTAGGTCCATTAGCTTTCGAAGGCTTATCATAAGCCCTATAAGTTGCATAAGCTCACAATAAGTTGTTTTTGGCTTATTTAGCTCGTATTGGCCTTGTTATGGGCCGTTAGGCCTGATAGTGGCTCGATAAGGTTTCCTATGCACATTGTTTACCCCAACGAGCTCAAGAAGCCTTATAAGCCTTCGATAAGCTCAAGTGAGCTTATTATACATAGCTATGGGGCCTCAACCACGACTGGTAGGGCCTAGTAGCGTCCGTAGTGGGCTGTTGGGTCCACACAAGGAGGGGTCCATAGTGGGCACATTCACGCTTAATAATGGTTTCAATGGCTTTTTTAGGTCTTGCTTGCACCAAAACGAGTTCCATTAGCTTATATTTGGGTGTTGGAGTTTGTCACATGCTATTGTTCAAAAGATGACGTATATCCTTACCAAGCCCACAAACATCATGTTTACCTTAAAAAGGTTTACGTATAGCTCTTAGTAGAATTCGAGTGTAATAGTTAGTGTTCATCGTTGGTGATCCAACGTGCATTTAAACGAAAACGTTAAGCTTTTGTTTGTCATTAGACCTCATTTTACACGTTTCAGTATATTCTAGCACCACACAAGATCGGATATAATATATATATATCTACGTGTGCCATGCATGGGTTGAACCATGCGTGTTCACGCCCATGTAAATTTGTTAATCACGTAATAACGTGACCTACACGACTAGACAAGAAGAATGATGTGACACGTGCATATAGGTGTCTGGACTTGACTTACAAGGGTCCTAGCGATTTGACTTCGAGTGAATGCGAGTAGAATGGCAACCCAAATGTGTTTTACCCAAATGTAGGTCGACCCTAAGCTTTAAGGCTTATCGAATTACCCAAACTTGGCTCGTGTTTCTTCCTATGATCTTGTTGCTGTACCCCTTGGTAATTCCTTGTATGTGGAGTGAGATGGTCGAAGGTGTTTGCTTGCACCTTTGACTCGAGACAGAGAGACAAGGTGGTTGTTTGATGAGAGGTGTTTAATGTGCTTATGTTTTTCAACGAAGTGTTAAGTAGTTTTAATGTAGTGTGTATATAATAGGCTTGAGAACTAGTTAGCTTTTCCTAGTCCTAATCCAAACAAAATCGTGCCCTAGTATGTGGTTTCATGGTTTTTAGTTTAACTTCACTTGGTTTTGTTTAATACTTCCTAGTACCATCCTTAATTACAAGATATAAGTACAAGATTTTACCAAGATCATGGAAATCTTATGGTTTTGTATATGCTTGTTAGCTAGCCGCGGTCATCAAGAGAAAAATAGGATCCAAAGTGGTTTTTATCCAATGTGTATTAAGGTAATTAGGAGACATTAAGTACAAGGTTTAATTACCTTAAGATGTACATGTACTTAGGAGATTTTTAAGGATTTTTTCCTAGTTGATTTAGTCCCCACATTCGGCCTAGTGGATTTTGCTAGATTATTACACATGGTTTTATTAAATTTTATGTTTGTAGGATTAAAGTGGGTGTGGTTTGAGTTCTAGTAAGTCTAGTATTTTCGGAGTGTGTCTAATGTCATTTTATTGCGAAACGTAAACCTTTTACCGTTAGACCAATAGAAAATAAAATAGCAAATTTAACTAATTATCTTCTTAATAATTATATATCACTGATTGCATGTAAACCTTAATTTATCTTGGGGACCGTATTTACGTTAAAATGTTATTTAAAGTATACGCGTTTAGCTTAAAAGTTGAATTAAAAGTAAACGCGTATTCGGACCAAAAATAAATTGTGACGAATAATAGGAGTTTGTAAAAATGGACTAAAATTGAGAAATGTTACATCTTCTCCTAATAATAACTAAAAAATGTCCGTTTGACTGCGGTTAGGTCCCAACGGGATGAAAAACCACGGACAGGGTTGTCAAACCCAATAGATCTTATTTAAGCATTAGCGTTCACTAAAACATGGTAACTAAACGGTCCAATAAAAATAGGCATATACTCTGTAGTCGAAGGAGAAAATCATATTCATGCCTACACAACAAACAAAAACCCCCAAAAAACCACAAACCACAAAAACCCACCCCCCCCCTCCCCCCCCCCCACCCCCCACACACAACAAAACTATCAAAAGAGTTTAGTTCAATTTCACAAAACAAGCAATATATCCTCTCGCGGAGTTAATAACATTGAAAATTTTAAAAACGAGGTATGAAGCACCTCTGGTGAAGTCGAAGATCAAATAAACCGAAAACAATTCACGGGGAAATTCATGAACTCGGTCACGACTTATTAAATTTATGTCGCATCGATTTACTATTCTAAAAGTATGTCACACGAATGCGTACATCGTATCAACTAAATCATATATAAGGAGTTTTCTTAAAATACAGAAGGATTAAGAAGTAACTCTAAAGGCCATATCCGAGATAGCCCGACGTAAATTAGATGCATCTTATATTCTTAAGATGCATTATACGCCCTTCATAATTGTTTTCTAGCTTTTAATTAGATGCATATAGTCTAGTAGATGAATTTAATAATTTCTATGTGTGTTTTTGTTACCTCTGCATGCGTCGAAATTGAGAATAAATTTGACCATCTCAGCATACAAATAACTTTCGAACTCAATATAGTGCATTAAATGAAATAGAAACTGCATCTAATACACGTCGTTGTATCTCAATAGGTGTTGTAATCATTCTCACCACCTTGGTCGAAACCGAAGATCAAATAACCGAAACAATTCATAGAAAATAAATGAACACGATCACGACCTATAATTTATGTCGCTCGATTACTGTTCCGAAAAGTATAGTCAACGATGTGTACATCGTATCAACAAAATCTTATATATATATATATATATATATACACACACACACACACATTCATACATGTGATGAGAAATCCACTTGCGCCTTAGATCCCAAAACCCCACAACATTGAGTTATAATTGTCCCTCACGTTTTATCTTACGTGACTTTAATTGAAAACGTTATATTTTTGATAACTTTCTATTTTTAGAAAGTTACTATTTTCGGAAAGTTACCAAAAGTTTAAATATCTAAGTATATTTTTAATAATACTTATCATTTTATTTATATCCATGTACTTAGTTAAAAATTATATAAGTCTTATATGACCCGTTGACTTTTTAAAGTCAACATTTGACTTTCTTTGACTTTTATACTTATATTTATTTTTACACAAATCTGACCCGCGCCAAACGACCCTCTAAATCACATTTTCAAAATTCGGAGTAAAAAGAGATTTTATGCTAAATGATATTCCGGACAACTTTTTAGTTTTAGCCGAGACCCGAAACTCAACGGAAAATGACTAAAATTCCCCTGCAAGAATCTGCTGTAACTTGTATTTTTAATAAAAACGCAGCAGTTTGACCATCGGTTTTGACCCGCTATATCACGTTTTCGTGACTTTGATAGACAAGAGATTTTATAAAAAACATCATTCCGATGAACTTTCGTGTTTCGCCGGAAGGCCGAAACGGACTCGAAAGTGCTCAAAACGCTCGTTAAAATTTCTGGACAGAATGTATGCTTTTAAAATAGCTGATTGTTAACTTATAATATTTTCAAATTTCGATCGGCCATAACTTCTTCGTTATTAGGAGTTACGGGACGTTCGAATTACCGAAACGTACATTAGGACGAACTCTACCATATTTCAACATTAAAAGTCAGTTTTTATGATTTTTCGAACTTCGTTTTCCGTGTCAAACCTGCTGTTCGAAAATACCTCTTACAAAACACATCAAAACCATTTTCTCAATCACCCAATATCATCATCTAGCCTATTCGACGCAAGTATAATCGGATTTCATCACACCCAATAACTCTAAATCGATTAAATTACAAAAACAAAAATAACACAAGTATTAAAAGTATCAGAAAGTTCAGCCTCGATTTCTTCAAGAATGAAATCACTACCCTCGAATGGAGTGAGGGTGGGAGAAGTGGTATCAACAATCGGTTCAAAGTAAGGGGTGGAATTTTCATTTGCTAATACTTCCGAAAATCCTAAAATCTCTTGAGAATATTCCTCACACGCTATATCAATAAAGTCGACCTTGTTAACTGATGATTCCTGGCTTTGTTAGGAGAAATTTTCGTACTTATCTCCATATCTTTGAAAAATCACGGATTGAGTCATCATGTCTTAACGGTCATTTCTTCACCGTGTATATCAACAAGGCTCTTTGCCGTTTTTAAAAATAGGTCTTCCTAAAATCAACGGGACTATAGGGTCGGCATCATCCATACGTCGACTACTACAAAAATCGGCTGGGAAAGTAGAAGGTTCCAACCTTCACAAAAACATACTCTCGGCTGTATTGCCGGCCGGTGGAGTGGAGATTGATTCGATCGGCTAACTCGAGTACCATACTAGTTTTTGGTCAGCCCTTGGCGATTAAGCTTTTCAAAAATGGAGAGTGGCATTAGATTGATGCTTGCACCGAGAGTTCCCGGTCAGGGGCCTAAGATTCATTCAACTCTGGAAATATCACCATGTATCAGAAATCTACCGCCAGGGATCTCCTAATTTTTCGGGAGGAAATGTTTTAGGATGACTGCCGAGCATTTTCATTAACCGTTTGTTTTGGTTAATTCCAAAGATTTTGTCTTGTTTTTTCAAAAGCTTCTGAACAATTGGTTGCCCATATTAGGCATGTGCAGGTGGGAGGAGCATCCGCGTACGCTCAGCCGAAGTGGGGATTCTGAAAAAATTTCCATGAACTTCAAAGCTAAAAGGTCATCCTTTTCGCGGATTTTCTCCTTTTTTACCCTAGATGGATATGGTAAAGTCGTTTTGGCTCTAGGCATGACAACTGGTTCATCAACTTGGACTATCGGAGGTTGGACGTCTTTGGTAGTTCCGTTAGGAAGCACCGTGTCCTTTGTTACCTCGGCTTCAACTTCCACCACTGGAGGTGGAATTTGAGGTCCATCATATGAAACACCGCTTCTGGTGGTGATTGCTTTCAATTCACCCTTCGGGTTAGCAATTGTGTTGTAGGAAGGGGGAGTAACCGAACTTGACAAGTAGAAGCTTGTGTTGGAATTTACGATTTTGGTGTGAGCAAGTCGGTTATGTTGGACATTTGGTTTTGATGTTTTGCCATAACCGCATCCATTAGCTTTGACATAGCTCTAAAATTCTAGTTTTAGACACACCCGTAGCTTATATGAGCTGGAGCTTTGGTAAGCTGGGTGTTGATTAAACGGGGGTTAAGATAAACAATTTGGGGCTTGTTGTTGAAACCTGGGGTGTTGAATTTGACCCTGGTTGTAGCCTTACCACATGTTTTGTTTTGGTTTCCAACGTTCTGATTGTTGTGTTGCATGGGAGAAACCGGTGGTGGTTCTGATTTGGTTTTCCATGGGTGGCGGACAGGTAACCGGAAATTTATTTTTTCATTTCTCATGGTTCTTGAAATGGCTGCGGCTGCTTGCAGTGAGTATTCTTGGATGTTATCTCGGTAATTGTTGCTATCGGGTTAGCCCGGAAAATTTCTGATCATCGACCAGTGGGCACCACGCAGGTAACACAACTTTGCCTCACCGCTTTTACGGCGAGCGGGAGTTGGAATGGGATTGTTGTCCTGCTTGTCGAGAAGAGTAGAGCTCTAAATCCATATCTTTCAATTCTGAGCAACATCGGGAATACACCAGATGGTTTGGATCTTTTGGAAGCGCTAGTACTCAACTTTAGCCCCACCCTCAAACAATGGCTTTTGCTTCGGGTGTTACGAACTTGGGACTTACTCTCGATGATGCTTGAGCAATAGCGGGCCTTTTGTCCAAAAAGTATACAAACTGCGGGCAGTGTTCAAAAGCGGTCTTGGATCAATTAACATTTAAGGCATTGTAAAATGTATCAAGTTGGTGAAGCTACAAGCAATCCCATGATGGTGGACAGGCTCGGAGAAGATCTTGTGAATTCGATCCCAGAGCCTCACCTAAACGACTCATCAAATCTTTGTTTTTTTTGAAATTTGTAATTTCGTTCTAAGATTTGTCATTTTAGAACGGTGGGAAAAAATGATTTATGAATTTAGCAACGACGGTCATCCCAGTTTGAATATGCATCCGATTGGGGGTTCTTTTCAAGCCATATCCGGGGCCTGCTCCGTCGAGAGAGAAAGGAAAAAAGCATATTCAACTTGATTATATGTGGTCGGGACCAATTAGGATATCTCAAAGTAGAGGGTGATTTTTTTGAAGTAACGGATGTGGGACATGTAGGTCCTCTTTGTCATGTCGAAGAATTGCTTGTTCTGGGGCAAGAGTTAGCAACCCTCTGCTATGAGTCTCAAAAATTTGTTTTTATGCTTCGATTTCAGGAACAAACAATTGCGTCATCGTATCCTCTCTGTGGGAGCCTTGAAGCAATTAATTGCCACCATTGTTCGATTATCGCCATCGTAACTTGGGGGTTTTTTCAACAAGATGAGGAGGAACTTGTTGTTGTTGTTGATGATGTTGTCGAAGACGACGAGCTTGATAGCGAGTGCGCATGCACTAAAATAGAGAACAAGAAGAGTATTTTTGGATTTTTCAGTTTATTCACAATCTAATTTAAGTGGACAGGAACCTAAAACTAGACAACTTAAACCCAAATAGTCTACTTACTTCACGGTTAGCTCTTCTCAAATATGATAAACGCAACAGGTGAGCGGAGTGAGATAAGGAAGTAGGTATAGAGTCCGTAGCTTATTTCTCCTTTTTTGGTGTAGTTCCTCAGGAACAACCCTCCTTATACCCACTTTGTAGTCTTTGTTTAACATTTTCAAGGTGAGCCGTTTATCGATAAGAGACAACAAAAATGGCAGTTTTAAATCTTTCTGTTCGATGTTGGGAAAAGTTTAGGAACCAATAAAGCTTCACCGGAATGTTATTATGATAATACCTCAATTTAGTAATTATGTATATTTTGGGTATTTTTACCTATTTGTGTATTTTATTTCTTTTTATGGACAATTGTTTTTATTATTTTTGGTTTTCTTTTGTTTTAGATGATAATAATACTAATAAAGAAAACTAAAAATTTTTTGTAAACGTTTTATGTTTTTATAGAAGCAAATATTCAAAGATGTAAACACAAATCTTCCAAACCGTAACGAAATTCGTTTCACAGCCTACCCCTGCGGCAGCGGCGGCCAAAATTTGACATCGACGCAAACATCACCCATTATATATAATTACTATATATATATGGTGGGTGTAAACAAATATAAATATTCAACAGGGGATCAGGAAAAGCGTTCCGAGTGAGATGGAGATCAAGAGAAAGCCGAAAGCGTATAGGAGTGTTCCCGGGTCGTTAGTCCCAACGAGGCTAGAAATGGAAAAATCGAAAGACGAATTGATGATTGATGTCTTTGAATTTATGACAAGGAATGATTTTTGGCACATTAATACTGATATATAAAAATAAAACATAAGAAACATAAGCTGGGAAACAAGATAAAGCTAGGACCCTACAACCCTACCCAAACAAATTCAAAAACAAATGGACCCCAAAAATACTTAAAAACTTTTACACAAAGGCACAAATAAGCTTAAGACCAGAGATCAAATAAGCTAGGAACATAACTCTAATTAAGCAATTCAGCATGCAATTAAGCTAAATGTAAAAAAGATAACTACAAAACTGTATAAACAACAGTACTAACAGTATTAAACTACCAGTACTAAACTTGGGTTCGTACTTAGATTTAAGTTGTACTGTTTAGCTTAAGGTAAGTACTGCTTGCCTCAACAAAAAACGATTTTAAAACAAGAATATAAGGCAATAAGCTTAAAACAGTTATTCACCCTAATCCTTAAATAAAGACTTAGTAATAGGAATAAGCAACTAGAATAAACTAATGACCAAATAAGCTAGAAAATCTAAAACTCGAATTAAATAAACCTTAAAATTATATTTGGAAAAGGCATATAAGTTTCTACTAAAAGGCAGTTAATATAACTAAAAATAGGCTTAATCTACTTAAAAAATAGCTTAAGACAAATCTTAAATAAGTAGAAACAATAAGCTAATAAGCAGAAATGGACTCACAGTACTAACAGTACTAACTTATAGTTAGTACTGGTAGCTTTAAGTTAGTACTGCTCAAAAGTGAACTAGCAGTGCTAACTTCAGGTTAGTACTGCTAGTTGAAAATACCCCTTAAAAATCATTTTTTCTTCAACTAATTAAAAACATATTATCTATTAACAAAATAAGACACTTATAAGCAAATTTAATTAAGAATAAGCACTTAAATAAGCTGAAATGGCCTAGCAGTGTTAACTCAAAACTAACAGTGTTAACAAATGAACTAACAGTACTAAGCAAAATAAACACCAAACATACTGACAAAGCACAATTGAGCAGTTCTACAATCAATAAGAAAAACAAGAAAGACGTAAAAGAGGAAATTTACAAACCATTTGTCAAAACAGGGTCAAACCAAAGGCCCTCCTACTTTCGTTTCCCAATAATCTTAATAACTCATATCATCTACAAGCTCTAGCTTGTATAAAACAAGCTAGTGAGAGTCCATAAGCCCATCCAGAACTGGCTTATCATCCAAATAGTGAGCTGAGGTATATTTGAGAGTGATTTGCGTGATTTTCTTAACTACTTAACTTTTTTATTTTCACTTATTGAAAACAGCTTATAAGTAGGCTGTGTTGAGAGCTTTTTGAACATAAAACAACACAATTAAGAAACTTAGAACTTGGAATTGTAAATTGACTTAAACTCAAATTGCATTAAAACTTGAAAGTGTTACAAAGCTGAAAGTAAAAAGCTGTAAATGACTTAAAAATTAAGCTAGGATTAAGAACTGAAAATTAATTAAAAACTAACATACTAAGATGCCTCAAAGGCTTACAAAAGACTCTATTTATAGCCGAAGTCTTTATCTCTTGGGCTTGCAGCTTGTGCTTCTTTGGAGAGAGCAAAAACAAGTGTAGGTTCGTTTGTGCGTAGAGGGGATTTTACAACAAATACCAGCCCTTCCATTTTTTTCGTGCTTCTTTCGGAGACAATCTAACCATCGAATTTTACTTTTGGGTCGTGTGGGATTTGCCAAATGGACTTTTATACAGCTGGGGGGGAATAGTAGGGTGGATGAAATCATTTTGGCTAGGGTGTCGAGTGGTTTTGCAGGGGAGAAGTATGGGGCGACATACAAGTTGTAACTGGGTTTGTGTTAGGCGGGAAAGATGGCTTTAGGGTAAGTTGGCAGTTTGGTCCCCTTAAGTTATATAACTTAAATGCAATCTCTACCCGGTTTGCAGTTTTAACCCTTGTCTTGTTATTTTACTAATACAACTTGAGGTTTTGGCAGTTTTAGCCCTTCAAGTTGTATTTTCTTCAAGTGGATGACTTTTGACTTTGAATTGACTTGGTCTTTTCCACTCCGTGCTTGGATTTGTTTGTTTTTGGCTTTCTTTTTGTTCCTTTTCTTTAATATCCGTATCCTGCACATTACAAAAGCAAAACATACAAATACAATGTATTTTTGGTACGTTTTTATTCATTTAAGTCCGTTTTTAATGGAAAGTGGTATGTGTAATTAAGCACATACCAAAATCCCCCATACTAAGGTATTGCCGTGTCCTCACGCAATGTTATGAAGTAAACACTCAAGAAAACTAAGAATCTCGGCCCCCCTCGACTAATTACCTTGAAAAGTAGCAAAGTGTTTGCCAAGGGGAACTAAAAGAATCAATAGCTTCGACAAGTCCCGTTTTCACCATTTTTTATATGTACACTAACTATCCCTAATATTTTTGGATTTTTCTTTCTTTTTCTTTTCTTAACTACCTGTTTGACTTCCTTTATTTTATAAACACTGGGATCATAGAATGAGAAGCGCCCGTAGAATAATCTACGGAAGTCCTGACGGATAAATTCATCGTCCCCGATTTTTCACTAGATCCAAACCAAGCAATTAAACAAGATCATTTGTCAATATAAGTCTAAATGTTAAGCACTCATACTTATGACTTGTGAACTTTCAACTCCCGACATGGATATATGATTTACATGTGTGTACTCAATTCAACTCAACCATAGATCAACTTATTTTCATAGTAGTAATTCAAGATGAATCACGACTCAAAGCAACATCTTTATCATCATAATCATAAGTTCTTAAAGCTAGGAATGCGTTGCTTAGTTTGAACACCTACCTAGGCCTCGCTCCCTGGTAGGATATCACAACCAACGACCGGTGTTCTTAGTTTGAATAACCCACACCTAGTTGCTATATAGAGTTAGAGGGATAATCACTATCAACCCTTCTTCCTAATGTTGGTTTAAAGATAGGTGTCTTAGTTTGAACCCTCACCTAGACCTCGCTTCCTAGTGAGATATCACAACACACCAAATCCCTAGAAGTAAAGATGTCTTAGTTTGAACCCCCACGTCGTGGTTAGTGGAATGGGATATCACGACACATCTTTTACTTGCTCCATATTCTCAAATGTATGCTTCATTGGCATAATTTCAATATTCATGTATTTTTGCATTCTTATTTCATTCATGCTTTTTTTGGCATTTTATCTTTCAAATTACTAAGAACAGAGAAAACTCGTTTTAAAGAATCAAGTTACAAATTTGAAGCTTTTTCTAAAAATATCGATTGACTTAGTTGAAATGAAATGAGCACGTATGATTAGGCGGATTAAAAGTTAATTGGGAGAAAAAGCCACAAGTTACTCATATAAGCTCTAGAAGAATCTTGCTCAGCACATAAACTTATATTTAACTCTATCACTTCTTGTTCTTCACCTTATTAAAATTCTAAGCAATAGAATTCGTGAAAGCTTAGCCTACAATTGAGGAACTAGCTAGGGCTCAACACGCCCGATCGAGTCAAAAATTATTCTCATTCTACCCACTAGGAAAGTCGAAACTGTGACAAAACACTTATTTTATTTTTGAAAATTCTTAATTTTTTCATTTTTTTGGTATTTTTGCAAAAATTTGGTGGTAAAAACGGGATTACGTGATAACAACGGCTGCAGGCAAAAATCAAATCCTAAACATCGTCCTCGATGTTTCAAAGGGGCTCTTACGCAATTCTAAGGCCATTTATGAAGTGTGCCAAAAGATAAAACGTTAGTCGATTAGATTTGGATACTGGATTCCCAAAATGAAGCTGAGGATGTGAAACTCTTGATAAAAATACAAGCACGAGAGTTCTTCACAATCCGGGCAATCCTGGACAATTAACAACACAAACACGAAACACGGGTAATGGAAGAGGCAAACCTCCTCACGTCACACAATTAGAAAAATAGAAAGAAGATAGAAAGATAAGCATGGGGTGCCTCCCACGAAGCGCTTGTTTAAGGTCGCTATGCTTGACCCGTCACCTGAATTATTGGGACATTAGGGGAATGTTGGAGATCTGGGCCTCAACTGTGGTACCGTCCCCTCCAAGTAGTGTGGGTGCTTAATACGATGACCATTCACTTTGAAGTTTGGCCCGGAGTTTTGAGATAACTCGACAGTGCCGTACGGGAAAACTTGTGTGATAGTGAATGGTCCTGACCAGCGGGTTTTAAGCTTTCCTGAGAAAATCTTTAATCTAGAGTTAAAGAGGAGGACTCGATCACCGATGTTGAAAACGCGGTTCTTGATCTTAGAGTCGTGAATCCTCTTTGTCTTTTCTTTATAGATCAAAGAGTTCTCATAAGCTTCATCACGGAGCTCATTAAGTTCATTCAGCTGAACTTTCCTGTGGTCACCAGCGGTTTTCAGGTCAAAGTTCGTATGTTTCAAGGCCCAGTAGGCCTTGTGTTCTAACTCAATTGGCAGATGGCAGGCTTTTCCGTAAACCAGCTTATATGGAGTACACCCAATGGGTGTTTTGTAAGCGGTGCGGAAAGCCCATAAAGCATCATCGAGCTTATCTGACCAAAAGGTACGGTTTTCGCCCACGGTTCTTTCAAGAATTCGCTTCAAACCACGATTGGATACCTCAACTTGTCCACTTGTTTGTGGATGATACGCGGTGGAGAGACGATGAGTGACTCCGTATTTAAGCATGACCTTTGCAAATTGGTCATTGCAAAAATGGGTTCCGCGATCACTTATGATTGCACGAGGGGCACCGAATCTGGCGAAGAGAGAGGATTTAAGAAATTTCTACAACTCGGGGCATTGGTGGGGAGTGCTTTTGCTTCAACCCATTTTGTATAAATAATCAACGCCCGGAGGATGTATTTGTTGGCTTTGGATGCTGGGGAATGGCACATTAAAAGGCAATGCCCCAGACGTCAAGATTTCACAAACTTTGATGGAATTTTGTGGCTATTCATCCCGTTGTGAATATTTTTCCATTGACGGCTGGCATGAGTTGCAGTTTTTAACCAACTCATGGGCATCTTTGTAGATTGTGGGCCAAAAGAATCCGGAATCGAAGACTTTTCTTGCTGTGTAGTTAGCACCGTGATGTCCACCGGTGGGACCATCGTGGCAAGCCATGAGGATGTCATGGGCTTCTTTGCCAAAATACAACGGTCGATAACTTGATCGACAGATTTTTAAACAGAAAAGGGGATCTTCCCAGAAATAATGCTTCACGTCTTTGGTAGAAATTTCTTTGCTAGCTGGGTTGAATCCCTTTGATCACGAAATTCCCGCATGATAGTTTGGATGTCAGCCAACATGGGGGATAGCATCAAGAGCAGCTATCGAACTTAGAGTTTCAAGAGGAAAATTTTCATTTATCTCCTTTGGATCGAGCTCATTCTCGTGAGGATTCTCTAATCGTGATAGATGATCAGCCGCTAGGTTCTCAGCTCCTTTCGTGTCAACTACATCAAAGTCGAACTCTTGAAGGAGCAGAACCCATCGGAGCAATCTCGCCTTAGAATCTTTCTTTGCAAAGAGATACTTGAGGGCGGAATGATCCGTATACACAGTGCATTTGTTCATGACAAGGTAAGATCGGAATTTTTCGAATGCGTACACCACGGCTAACATTTCTTTTTCCGTTGTGGTGTAACGTGATTCCGCCTCATTCATAGTTTTGCTTGCATAGTGTATAGGCCTGAAATGTTTCTCATGACGTTGCCCCAAGACTGCACCTAAGGCGAAATCGCTTGCATCGCACATAAGTTCAAATGGTTCATTCCAGTCTGGGGCAATCAGGATTGGAGCCTCGGTTAGATTCTTTTTGAGAGTGTTAAATGCTTCAATACACTCTTTGGAGAAATAAAACGGTTATTTTCAAGCAAATGGGTCATGGGACGGGCTATTTTTGAGAAATTCTGGATGAATCTTTCTTTAACCCCGCATGCCAGAAAAACTACGGTGCCTTTTACAGTTGTGGGTGAGGGAGCTTTGCGATAACGTCAATCTTAGCTCGATCGAACTCAAATCCCGACTTGGAGGATTTTGATGTCCCAAGAACAATGCCTTCCTTAAATCCATGAAATGGATTTTCTCCAGTTTAGAGCTAAATTGGTGTCCGCTCACACGCTTAAGCATCATTCCAATGGGTTAGGCATGTAGAGAAAGAACCTTCCAAAAATCGAAAAAAGTCATCATAAAACACAGCCATCGTTTTTTCGGTCATGGTATGGAAGATTGCCATATACATCTCTGGAATGTGCCTGGTGCATTGCATGAGGCCCAAAGGGCAGCGTCGGTAGGCAAATCGTTCCGTATGCGGCAAGTAAATGTTGTCTTTTTCTGATCATTTTGGTTCGGATGAGAATTGGAAAATAACGAGGAAAAACCATCGAGAAAACAATAGTATTCGTTTCCCGCAAGCCTCTCGAGCATTTGGTCCATGAATGGTAGTGGAAAATGGTCCTTTCGGGTGGCTTCATTCAACTTTCGGTAGTCAATGCATACTCGCCATCCCGTAACTAATCGAGTTGGGATCAACTCATTTTGCTCATTCTCAATACGGTAAAACACCTTTCTCTTTTTGTTTTTTATTTTGGTACACAGTGTTACCGGGCTTTACCCAGGGACTATCCGAGACTAGGTAAATTACTCCAGCGTCAAGATGTTTTTCACTTCTTTTTTTAGGACATCGTGGATTTTTGGGTTTTTCCCGTCTCTGATGTTGGACCGCTGGTGTAGTCCTCTTCCATTAGATTTTTTGTGAGTAAAATTCCGGGTTAATACCCTTGATATCGGAGAGTTTCCAAGCGATGGCTCGCTTGTGGGACTGCAACACCTTTATGAGAGCGGCTTTCTCCCCTACACTCAAATCTTTAGCGATGATGACTGGTAACTTGTTGTCACCCTCTAAAAATGCATATTCAGGTGGGAGGTAAGTCCTTGAGCTCGACCTTGGAAGGTTCATCAATTGATGTTTCATTGGTTTTGGCTTCACAAATTTTAAGTTCTTTTCTAACCTTAGGAAAATAATTTGCATGGTTAGGAAGTGGTGATAAGGGCTCACTATTTAGGATAGCTTCAAGAAGAAGAAGGTCATTCTCGGATTCACATTCGCAATATCAATTCTGCTTTATACGAAGTATCAAAAAGTTTAGCCTCGATCTTTTCAAGAATGAAATCATACCTCGAATGAGTGAGGGTGAGAAGTGGTATCAACAAATCGGTCAAAGTAAGGAGTGGAATTTCCATTTGCTAATACTTTCGAGAATCCTAAAATCTCTTGAGAATATTCCTCACACGCTATATCAATAAAGTCGACCTTGTTAACTGATTCCATGGCATTGTAGGAGAAATTTTTCGTATCACCTACTTTGAAAGTCACGGATTTGTCATCATGTCTTAAGGTCATCTCTTCACCGTGTACATCAATCAAGGCTCTTGCCGTTCTTAAAAATGGTCTTCCTAAAATCAACGGGACTCTAGGGTCGGCATCATAGTCAACTACCACAAAATCGGCTGGAAAGTAGAAGGTTCCAACCTTCACAAAAACATCTTCGGCTATGCCGGTGGGAGTGGAGATTGATCGGTCGGCTAATTCGAGTACCATCCTAGTTTTGGTCAGTCCTTGGCGATTAAGCTTTTCAAAAACGGAGAGTGGCATTAGATTGATGCTTGCACCGAGATCGGCCAGGGCTAAGCATTCATCCAACTCTGGAAAATCACACGGTATCAGAAATCTACCCGGGTCTCCTAATTTTTCGGGAAATGTCTTTAGGATGACTGCCGAGCAATTTTCATTAACCGGTGTTTTGGTTAATTCCAAGATCTTGTCTTTGTTGTTCAAAAGCTTCCTGAACATTGGTGCAAACTTAGGCATGTGCAGGAGAGCATCCGCGAAGCTCAGCTCGAAGTGGAGATTCTGAAAAATTTCCATAAATTTCAAAGCTAAAAGGTCGTCCTTTTCGCGGATTTTCTCCTTGTTTACCCTAGATGGATATGGTAAAGTCGTTTTGGTTCTAGGCATGACAACTGGTTCATCAACTTGGACTATCGGAGGTTGGACGTCTTTGGTACTTCCGTTAGGAAGTACCGTGTCCTTTGTCACCTCGGTTTCAACTTCCACCACCGGAGGTGAATTTTGGGGTCCATCATATGAAACACCGCTTCTGGTGGTGATTGCTTTCAATTCACCCTTCGGGTTAGCAATGGTGTTGCTAGGAAGAGAACCCGAACTTGAAGTAGAAGCTTGGTTGGAATTTACAATTTTGGTGAGCAAGTCGGTTATGTTGGTCATTTGGTTTTGCATGTTTTGCATAACCGCATCATTAGCCTTGACATAGCTCTCAAGGCTAATTTGGTTTGCCATCGGGGTCGTTGGATTTGACCCTGGTTGTAGCCATTTCCACGGTTTTGGTTTTGGTTCTGGTTCCAATGATTCTGATTGTTGGCTTGGTTGTTGTGTTGCATGGGAGGAAAACCAGGTGGTCTGATTTGGTTTGCCATCGGTGGCGGACGGTAACGCTGGAATTTCCTTGTTGTAATTTCATGCGGCTGGCTTGCGATGTATTCTTGGATGTTACACAGGTAATTGTTGCTATCGGTAGCCGGACAATTACGATATGAGTGGGCACCACCGCAGGTAACACAACTTTGCTCAACCGCTTTTACGGGAGCGGGAGCTGGAACTGGAGATGTCTGCTTGTCGAGAAGTAGAGCTCTAACCATATCTTTCAATTCAGCAACATCGGGAGATACACCGGAGGTGGAAGTGCTCGTACTCACTTTAGCAACAATGGCTTTGCTTCGGGAGTTACGAACTTTGGACTTGCTTTCGATGATGCTTGAGCAATCAGCGGGCCTTTTGTCCAAAAAGTTGCCACCGACGAGACTGCAGGCGGAGTTCAAAGAGTCATGTCATTAACATTTAAGGCATTTGTAAAATGAATCAAGTGGTGAACTCCGAGAATCCATGAATGTGGACATCTTCCGGAGAAGATCTCCTGTTGATCGATTCCCAAGCCTCACTAAACGATTCATCAAATCTTTGCTTGAAATTTGTAATTTCGTTCCGAAGATTTGTCGTTTTAGAAGGTGGGAAAAACTGATTTATGAATTTAGCAACGAGATCATCCCATGTCTGAATTGATCGAGGGGGTTCTTTCTCAAGCCATATTCGGGCTGCCCCCTCGAGAGAGAAAGGAAAAAGCATCAACTTAATTGATGTGGTCGGGACATTAGGATATCTCAAAGTAGAGGTGATTTTATTGAAGTAACGGATGTGGGCATGTGGGTCCTCTTTGTCATGTCCGAAGAACTGCTTGTTCTGGACAAGAGTTAGCAACCCATGCTTGATCTCAAAATTTGCTGCTTCAATTTCAGGAACAACAATTGCGTCCTCGTATCCCTCGGTGGGAGCCTGGAGCAATTCTGCCATAGTTCGATTATCAGCCATCGTATCTTTGGGAGGTTCAACAAGATTAGGAGTAACTTGTTGTTGTTGTTGTAGACGACGAGCTTTAGAACGAGTGCGCATGCACTAAAATAGAGAACAAGAAGAGTATTTTTGGTTTTTTTTTTTTTTAGACTTTAAAAATCTATTTTAAACGGACAGGAACCTAAAACTAGACAACTTGAACCCAAATAATCTACTTACTTCACGGTAGCTCTTAAAAATGATAAACGCACAGGTGAGCGGAGGAGTAGGAATAGCGCGAAGCTTATTTCTCCTTTCGGGTCGTAGTTCCTAGAACAACCCTCCTTATAACCCACTTGTAGTTTGTTTAACGTTTCAAGGTGAGAGCCGTAATCGAAAGAACACCAAATGGTAAGTTTTAAATCTTTTGTTCGAGTTGGGAACCAATAAGTTCACCGGAAGTTATTATGATAATACCTCAATTGAGAATATTATATTTTGGTATTTTTACCAATTTGTGAATTTTATTTCTTTTTATGGACAATGTTTTATATTTTTGGTTTTTTTTTTTTTTTTTTAGATGATAATTATACTAGTAAAAGAAAATAAAAATATTTTTGTACTTTTTATGTTTTTATAGAAGAAAATATTCACATATGTAAATAAAAATTTCCAAACGTAACGAAATTCGTTTCAAAGCCTCCCCGGCAGCGGCGCCAAAATTTGACTCGCGCAAACTCACCCCTTAAAACCTATCTATATGTGATATAAATACACCGAGGGACGAAATCACGCGAGATCAAGAAAACCGGAAGCAGTATAGGGTGTCTCCGGGTCGTTATGTCCCAACGAGGCTGAAATGGAAAATCGCAAATTGATTGATGATTTGTGTTTGGATGTCACAAGGAATGATTTGGCACTAAAATTTATAACAATAAGCAAAAACACATAAAAATAGCAAAGAGAATAAACTAGAACAAGAATCAAAACTAGGAATGACAAAAACACGTTAAAACTTTAAACTAAGACACAAATAAGCTCAAATAAACTTAAGATAAGTTAAATAAGCTAAACTAACTCTAAATAAGCAAATATAAAAAGCAATTAAGCTAAATTTAACAAGATAAACACAACAGTACTAACAGTTTTAACTACCAGTACTAACTTGGAGTTAGTACTGCTAGGCTAAAGTTAGTACTGTTAGCTTAAGGTTAGTACTGCTAGGCTAACAAGACTTAAAGGATTAATAAATAAGCAAACAAGCTAAAACAGAAGTTCACCTAACCTTAATAAGCACTTAGTAATTGGAATAAGCAACTAGAATAAACTAAAATGATAAATAAGCTAGAAAACTAAAACTGATAAACTCTTAAAATTAATTTGAAAAGTGCAAATAAGTTCTCTACTGAATAAAGTAGACCTATAAGAGGCTTAATTCTACTTTAAAAACTAAGAAATCTTAAATAAGTTGAAATAATAAGCTGATAACTAAGTTGACCAACCCAGGTACTAACAGTTAAGGACCTAACAGTACTAACTTGGAGTTAGTACTGGTAGTTTAATTAGTGCTTTCTAAAAATGAACTAGCAGTACAAACTTGGAGTTAGTACTGGTAAGCTTTAAGGTTAATACTGCTTACCAAAAGTGAACTTAAGCAGAATTAATTATAACTAACAGATTTTAACAAGTGAAACTAGGCATACAAAGTAAGTGAAGTAAAGATAAACACTTTTCAACTAGCAAATAAGCACAAATAAGCACTTAAAACAGTTCTGCAGAAAATACGAACAATAAGGAAAAAGAAAAACTAAAACTTCAAACTGTGAAACAACTCTATCTCTTATGGATTTAGGAACTTTATATCTTATATTGAAACTTGTCTTTACTTTTTAATATACCAGCACCCCACCTCACCTCACCTCCCACCCCACACTTACGTACTACTTAACTTTGCTATAAACTAACTTATTTAAACTTGTTCTTATTTTCTGTGTACTTATTTTTTGAAACTTTACTTATACTTAGTACTATTTACTTCTTAAAACAGGTTGGGATCTTAGTTTAAACACGTCGATATAATTTTTGTTTTTTAACTACATTTACCGTCACCCAACCAAACAAAACAGACCATAACAAAGCAATGAACAACCCCCTTGCTTCAAAACAAGGGGTCAAACAAGAGAATCTACAAGCTCTAGCTTGTATAAAACAACTAGTGAGAGTCCCATCAAGCCCATCCACAAACTGCTTAGCATTCCATCCAAAACCTAAGCTGTGGTATATTTGAGAGTGATACTTATGATTTTCTCTTAACTACTTAACTTTTTATTTTCACTTAATGAAAACAGCCTATGAGTAAGCTGTGATGAGAACTTTTTGAACACAAAACAATATGATTGAGAAACTTAACACTGGTATTGTAATATTGACTTTAAAAACTTCAAACTTGCATTAATCTTGAAAGTGTTACAAAGATGAAAGTAAAAGCTGTAAATGACTTGAAACAAACTGAAAATAAGCTAAATTATTTTTAAGATTAAAAGCTAAAAACTAACATTGATGCCTCAAAGGCTTACAAAAAGCTCTATTTATAGCCAAAGCTTCCTGGTGCAGCTTGTGCTTCTTTGGAGAGATAAAAACAAGTGTGCTTGTTGTGTGAGGAGAGACTAAAACAAATCCCAGCCTTCAATTCCTTTTGTGCTTCTTTTGAAACAATCTTAGCCATCGAAAATGTTTTGGGAATGGAGAGGGATTGCCAACATGGACTTTTATACAGCTGGGGGGAAAATGTAGGGTGGATGAAATGATTTTGGCTAGGGAGAGAAGTGGTTTTGCAGGGAAGAAAGTATGGGCGACATACCAGTTGTAACTGGGTTTTTTGGGCGGGAAAGAAGGCTTTTAGGGAAGTAGGCAGCTTTGGTCCCCTCAAGTTGTATAACTTAAATGTAATCTCTACCTTCTTTGCAATTTTTAACCCTTGTCTTTTTCTTTTGCAATATAACTTGAGAATTTGGCATTTTGCCCCACAAGTTGTATTTTTCTTGCTTTGCTGACTTTTTGACTATGCCCTCTTTCTAACTCCTGCTTGAATTCTTGCTTTTGGGCTTTCTTTTTGTCTTTTTCTTGAATATCCGTTTCCGCTGCACAATTACGAAAACAAAACATACAAATACAATGTAGTTTTGGTACGTTTTTTTAGTCTTTGAAGTCCGTATATAGTGGAAATTGGTATTTAATTAAACCACAAACACATATCAGTCTTCCAGTTGGTTATGACCAACTCAAACCATTGCAAATCCACCGTGGTATACCATCACGGTTGACACTTTCCTAGGAACTGTAGCTTCTGTAACCAAAATTCGCACTTTGAAAATTTGGCGTACAACTTCTCCTTCTTGAGTAAGTCTAAAATTGTCTTCAGGTGGGCTTCATGCTCTTCTTCTGACTTTGAGTAGATTAAGATGTCGTCAATGAACACAATTACAAATTTGTCCCAAATACGGCTTGCAGACGCGTTTCATTAATGTCCATAAATATTGCTGGCGCGTTCTGTCCACCCAAATGGCATGACTGGAACTCAAAGTGCCCCGATATTCGAAGGGTTTTGTGTTTCTAAAACGCGGTTCTTCAGTATAAATCTTCCTCTCGACTCTCAACTATGTATCCCGAGCGATAGATCATCTTCCGAGAAATACAGCACAGCACCTTGTAATTGGTCAAACAAGTCATCAATTCTGGGGAGAGGGTAACGGTTCTTTATAGTCAACTTGTTTAGTTCCCTGTAGTCCAATACACATTCTCAATCGAACCGTCTTTCTCTTGACAAAGCGCACGTGTGCTCCCTATGGTGAGTGAATTGGTCGAAAAGAAAAAAAAAAAATAAATAAAAGAAAAGAATGAAAACCCTTACCTCTTGACAAGTTCTTTAAGCTGGTTTGACAATCTAATATATTCTGAAGGGGCTAACCGGTAATGGAGATCTACTAAACAACTGGCGATGCCCTGGGAATCAGATCAATGTGAAATTCTATCGCTCCCTTCGCACAAGATGTAAACCTAAACAGATCGTCTGGAAATACCTCAGGGAAGAATTCGGACAACACATATGTTCATCAACTTTTTCTTTCTGCACCAGCCTTGATAACATCAATAAACCAAGATCCTTTCCGGCCTCTCACGTCACCTTAAGCTTCAAGAATCTTGCCATTCGTAAGAGGAATACGGACAATATTCTCATAACAATCGATGAGAGCTCGGTGATATGCCAACCAGTCCATTCCAATGATAACATCAAAACTTCCTAGCCGGGTTGGCAACAAGTCTATTTTGAACACGTGATCTAACAAGACTAAGGTCAACTACGTAAAATGGTATTGGTGCTAACGACTTTTCCGTCTCTAACTCTACTTCGTAGCTAGTGTTTAGAGTGGCAGGGGCAATATTAATAAAATGTTGTAATACGCAAAAGATACAAAACTCTTCTCAACAACCCGATCCAAGATGAATACAAGCATAGTGAGCATTAAGAAGAAAAGTACCCGTGAACCACATCGGATTCTGCTATGGATTTTCAACCACCCACGTAAGCTCTCCATCTCCCACGAGCTCCACATTTTGCTGTTCCCTGCATTCGACACTTATCCTCTGAAATTCCTTTCCTCACACCAACTAGAACACCGAAATCATGTCCACATTCTGCAAGAAGTTATTACCTGCACCCTGAACCTAACTCGTACAATCCTTCATCCATGGACCAATTCTTTGAGACATCTCTGCACTTTTGAGGACACGACGGTCCATGATGATGTATGTTGGCACAAGATTGCACCGATACATTTGGTTAAATTTTCCGCATAAAGTCTTCCTCCAGCGGGTCTTGCAGCATATGCCCTGACATTTTCCTGTCTCCTGTTTTGTTGCTGGTGATGATTGTTGTTTCGGTTGCGGTTATTGTTGTTGTTGTGGTTATTGTTATTGTTGTGGTTGTTGTAGTTATGGTTATTGTTATTGTTGTTTCTCTGGTTGTCTTCCCATTTCCTTTTATTGAGTTTTCCTCCCCCGATTCTTGCAGCCCTACCCTGAACTGCTTGCTCGACCAGTTCACGGGCCATGTTGATTGCCTCATGCAAGGTCGCAGGCTTTAAAGAAGTGATGTTTCCTTTGATTCTTTCAGGAAACCCACGAATATACCTTTCAATCTTCTTCTTTTCAGTAGGCACCAATTCATGACACATCAAGGCCAGTTCGTGGAAACGATTGTTGTAACTTTCAATATCATCTCCTTTCAGAGTCAGAGTCCAAATCTTGTTCCATCCTTTGGATTTCAGTTGCTGGGCAGTATCTGCAGTGGTCTCAGAGCTTTACACGTTGCTCCAGGGTACTGATTAGAGCATTAAGCAAGTCCCCAAAGTCTGAACATTTCCATTCACCAGTTCAGAGCACGACCCTCGAACGGCACATAGCAAACTTCACTATTTTCAATCTTCAGAGCACATTTGCAAATTTCGAAACACTTGCCCTTCCATCTTTTTTCGAACAACTTTTAGCCGACACACCATACTGTCCCCCTTGAAAGATGAGGCATGCCATCATAAATGTCTTAATACGAACATCCATGCATCTCTGGTCAACAGTCCTCCAGTATTATGTTGGAGCCGATCCACCAGTATTGGTTTGAGTCAGCTCAAGTCTTTTACATATTTTTCAATGGCTTTGGCCCACACGCAAAAAGGGCACGCTTTTCCACTATTTTCCTAACAAGATTTCTCTTAAATCTCTGGCGGTATGGATTCTGGAAACACAAGTACACAATTCGTTAAGAATTTGTAAAGGTATGCAGAGTCATGACACATGGTAAATAATGAAGAATGATATAAATAATCATAAATTAATCAGGATAGTCGATATTTATATAATTGATCGATAGAAAAAGATAGTGATATTAAAAAGATAGACCGTAAGAGATCGAATTAACCCAAATATTAAAATCTAAGATTATATATAAGCAATAGATGACAACGAAAGTAATAGGATCAGGGAATAACGTCCGTGGAATATCAATAGCGATGAAGGATTCTGTATTTAAAAATGAAAGAAAAGAAAACTTTTAGACTTTGTGGTTATAGACTAGGTTTTGAAAATGACCCAGTTCCCTATAACCTTGGCTCTGGTACCATCTGTAACACCCCCAAAATCAGGTAGCAGCGGAATGGTAACATTGGGGTGCTACGTCAAAGTACAACAATCAAGATATAGGAAACGACCTTTAAATGGACGTTTTAAGATAAGATTTCATTCGATGCCGTAGCAAAATATCAGAGTTCATACATTAGGTCCCATATGTTGTAAAAGTCATAAACATTTCAAGTACATATTTAATTAAACAAAAGCTTCATAATACCAAAAGATGACTTAAGTTTTTTGTAAAGATAATAAAAGTTGCATTGAATATATAGATAAACACAGAATCCTCTTCAAATAGAATATCCGCCACGCTCACCCAATTCTTCAATTTTTTTCATTTAAGAACTTCATTGTAAATAATTCAATTTATCCTTCAATAGATTTTTTTTTTTTCTATTTTTTTTTCATTTATAATATAATTCACCAAATCATTTATAAATTTCAATTTATCATCAATACTTTTTCAAAAGTGCATTTACATTTATGCATATCAATAATCTTCAATTAATAAATTCAAAATTTCTTCATTCACATCAATTTTCGATTTACTTCAAAATTTTGTTCGAAAAATATCAATTTTAAATCTTCAATTTATGTTTTCAGTTTTTCATTTCAAAATCTTCATTCTTCATAAATTTTCATTCACATTTCATTTTTACATGTCATCTTCATTCCATAAGTATTTTCATTTTCATTTTTTTCATTTAAACATCTTCAAAATTTAATTCATTCATCATAATTTTTTTTCAATTTTTCATTATTTCAAAAATATCTATCAAAATTCAACCATTCAATTTTTTGCAATACATTTTTTTTTTTATTATCATTTCAAACAAAAATTCTGACATATCACATTTAATAATAATTACATCATTTTTTCTTCATTCATTCAGTTCATTTTTTATTTATTGTTGTCATACAAAAACTTCATCATTTTATTAATTATTTTTTCTTCAACATCATTATTTTAATTCCATTTTTTTTCTTCATTTCATCTGTTTTTTTCATTTCCTTCAATTTTCTATTAAATTTCAATTACATTTCACCATATCACTAAATTTATTATATTTTTTTTTTTCATTTACAATTTTCTAATTTTCAAATTTCTAAAAAACAAAATTAAATCATCACATTCATTTTTTCACAAATTCAATCTAATTTATTAAATTTTTTTTTTTTTTCAATTTATTTTGTCATTAAATTTACCCTAGGAACCTGAAATGACATGCTAAAAGTACACAAATGTTTGAGTGAATTCATAGGTTTTATATCAGTCAAAAAGGGTGACCCAAAAGATTGAAAGTAATCAGTAGATCTCCTGCAACAACATTCAGAAGTCCAAAACATTTAGTCTTGCACTAAGCTCAAGACAACCGCGCGAAGCCTAATAGAATTGTGTGCCCCATCCGAAAATAGGATGCTTGCCACCAACCTAACACCTCTCAATGTTAAATGCAACCTTGATCAAACTAGTGACCCAAAAAAGGTGGGGATTTTGTCAGTCCCGAATAGATCTATCCACAACACACGCCCTTTCTTACAATTAGCAATTAAACGTTTATGATAAGTAGGAGACTACACGCAATAAGTAACTTAGGCAATAATAATCAGGCAGTAATTCTGGATAGCATAGGACCCTTAAAAAAAACTTGGTGTCCAATAGTAAAACAAGAAGCAATGTAATTCACCCCGTAGATTTTTGTAAAACTATTGTAGAAAAAGGGGGCTAAGAACCACCCTTGGATGGAATGGGTAATCAACAATAAATTCACAATAGAAAAATACTCACGAAGGAATCCGAAGACAACCTAATCCAGTATTAGGTCCGTATAAAGACTAAACACTTTAACGTATACTCACATACTAATCGTTCGGGCTATCATAATTAAGAGGTTCATGTAGTGAACAATGAGGAGCTAAGGACACTTAAATCGTAAATCCACCCACCTCGTCATACGCCCACCCCGAAAAGGCCCTCATTAATGAAACTACCCTGGTAATATAGTACTTTGATTAATAACCACATATAGCTATATAGTTCAATCACCATCTAATTGTTTTGGTAAAATTGTGTTTAATAAGTAAAAACGTTTATAATTACCGTTTTAGTAAAACTGGCGTAACTTTCGCGTTTTAAGCCTGATTTTGACGTTTCTTATGCCCACGCTTTCGTATTAGGACAAGTTATCATAATTTTACATTTTCATATTTTTGAACAGTACTTTTTACTGTTCACATCAGTTATAAAGTTATTTTCATAGTTTTAATTATCGTAAAACCCGTAAACATCATATTTTATTCGTTATAGCTCCGTTTTTAGTGATTCTTTTGAGTACGTTCTCGTAATTAAAAGTTTTATCATAGTAATGATGTTTTAAAAATATAAGTTTCTGTGATGAATAGTAATTTTTTTATAAAAATAGTTTTATAAAAGTATATATTTAACGTAAACTTGAAATCGTCGTATCTTTTTCGTTATAAATCGGTTTTTCGAGTTTTTTTATCATTTTGGAGTCGTCATGAGATGTATTATCTTTATAATATGTTAAACTTACTGTCTAAAATACGAAATCCAACAGCCCGCAAATGTCTTTAATCTCACATGAAATCATAAACTTTCCTTAATTAACTTTTAATCACTAGTTTATACTTAAACATTTTCCACTTAAACCAACATGTTAACATACTTATAATTCATTTATTCCATGATATTATCAACTACACAACATATGTAAAAAGTGTTCAAAATCATAACCACAAGTAGAAATATGTTTTTACATATTTAAAAGTATCCTAATGGTGATTTAGTATATAAACATGTAAACACATAAAAATGAAAAAAGTAAAGACATAAAGGTTTATAGATAACCCATATAGTGATTGTATGAGATGAGAACCAAAGTATCTAAACCCTTGTTTAGATATAAAAACCCAAGCTTGCACTAATGAAAACCCTAATTATCCAAATGAAAACCCTAGCTTCCTTTCTTAGAGGATAACGGTACTGGCTTTTGATAAATACTTGCAAATGGTTTAACCAAGGCTTGTAAATACCTTAGTAGATCTTAGGCTAGGATGTGTGAAGGCTTGTATAGATGTAGAAATTTTTGTATGGATTGAGTTGGAAAGGGGTTTTGAGCCGTGGCCTAAAAGGGAGAGAAAGAGAGGTTTTGATCTTTTTTACTAAGTGATTTTGAAGTGTATGCTTATTTACAGTATCACTTCTTCTTAAAGGAACTAGGCTAGTTTAAGATCATTAAAATAGTCCAAGGAGGGGGGTTGGGTCGTTTGGGACAAAGGGGAGGGTCTTAAGGGATGAATAGTGGTCTTGGTTCCCTAATAATGAAGTCATCCCATGAAAACATGGAATATGTTTTTCCATTAGATATTTTCTTGTATCTTTTTATACATATCCGGTTTTATATGTATATAGGATAGATATTTGAGTTAATTTTATGTATTGGGTATAAAAGTGGGTATTTGTTGAAGCGTAGAAAAGTTTTGGTGCTTCCGGGTATGCCTAAACGAAATTTTATCGCGAAACGTAATCAATTTACGTAACCAATAAAAATAAAATAAACAAAGTTAATAATTATACTCAAAATAATTACTTAACACTTGCTTGATGTAAACATTTATTTGTTTGGTGTCCGTTTACGCTAAACGATAATTTTTAACTTACGCGATTTAACTTAACTATTGAACCCAAAAAAGTGCACCTTTGGAGTTGAAGAAGGAATGTTCTTAGGATACCAAGTCAATACTAAAGGCATTAAGATATGCCCAGACAAGGTAGACGCCGTATTAAGCCTTCAATCACCAAAATGCTTGAAAGACGTGCAGAAGTTAAATGGAAAATTGGCAAGCTTAAACAGGTTCTTAGCAAAATCAGCGGAGAAATCATTACCATTTTTCAAAACTTTAAAAAAATGCACAAAGAAGAGTGACTTTCTATGGACGGAGGAAGCGGAAGCTGCATTCAGACAAATGAAGGAACATATAGCAAAGTTACCTATGCTCACCGCTCCAGAAGAACAAGAGGAACTCATCGTCTACCTGGCAGCATCCAAGGAAGCGGTGAGCGCCGTACTAATGACGGAAAGAGAAGCCAGGCAGATGCCAATCTACTTTGTCAGCCGGGCGCTAAGGGGCCCGGAAGTAAACTACACCGCCATGGAAAAATTGGTGCTAGCATTAGTACATGCAAGCAAAAGGCTAAGAAGATACTTCCAAGCTCATCCAATCATAGTAATAACAGATCAACCCATCAAAAACATACTATCAAACCCAGAAGTCGCTGGTAGGATGCAAAAGTGGAGCATACAATTAGGGGAGTTTGGTATACATTATAGGCCAAGAGTATCTGTTAAAGGGCAAGTATTAGCCGATTTTATCGTAGAAAGACCAGAGGAAGAAGGTCAGGACGATTCCGCAAAGGAAGAAGAACCGCTCCCGGCACGGTGGACCTTGTTCACGGACGGGTCATCTTGCGTTGACGGATGCGGAGCAGGAGTGATACTCACGGATCCGGAAGGAGTAGAGTTCACATACGCTTTAAGATTTCAGTTTGAAGCAACTAACAACGAAGCAGAATATGAAGCATTGATAGCAGGATTGCGGATAGCGGAAAAAATAGGCGTCCAAAACCTCGAAGTAAATGTAGACTCAAAACTGGTAGCAAACCAAGTAAATGGGACTTACATCGCAAAAGAGACAGACATGATCAAATACTTAGAGAAGGTAAAAGCACTGGCCAGTACCTTCCAAGCGTTCTCAATAAAGCAAGTCCCAAGAAGCAAGAACAAAAAAGCGGATGCACTAAGCAAAATGGCATCCACCAGCTTCGCACATCTCAGCAAACAGGTGTTGGTGGAGGAATTGAAAGAAAAATCCGTGAACGAAAGAGAGGTGCTCGCCGTGGTAGAGGAAGAAGGGGATTCCTGGATGACCCCGATTCATGAATACCTCACGGATGAAACTTTACCAGCAGAAAGAAAAAAGGCAAGGGCGATAAAGCGTAAATCACAACGTTTCGCCATCATCAACGGAATACTGTACAAAAAATCCTTTCTAGGCCCATGGCTTCGATGTGTAGGACCCTCACAAGCGAACTACGTCTTGCGGGAAATACACGAAGGCTCATGTAGCATGCATGTGGGCACATGATCCGTCGTTGCCAAAGCTCTAAGGACCGGTTATTACAGGCCGACAATGCACAAGGACGCAAGGGCGCTTATAAAAGCATGTCAGGAATGCCAAGTGCACAAACTTATCCCAAGAAATCCGCAGGAAAGATTGAACCCAATCACATCCCCGTGGCCATTCTACAAATGGGGTATAGACATAGCTGGGCCTTTCCCGAAAGGACCTGGCAAAGTCAAATTTCTAATAGTGGCCATGGACTACTTTACCAAGTAGATAGAAGCAAAACCAGTAGCAACTATCACAGGAAACCAAGTAAAAAAGTTAGTATGGGAAAACATAGTATGCAGATTTGGTCTTCCAGGAGAAATTATATCCGACAATGGGAAACAATTTCGCGATAACCCATTCAGAGATTGGTGTGAAAAATTGTGCATTCAACAGCATTTCGCTTCCGTAAAACATCCTTAGACGAACGGACTGGTTGAAAGAGCAAACATGAGTTTGGGGGAAGGAATAAAAGCAAGACTGGGCAAAGACAACAAGAACTGGTTGGAAGAGATTTCTCATGTACTTTGGGCACACCGTACCATAATTAAATCCAGTAACGGAGACACTCCATTCTCATTAACTTACGGAACGGAAGCTGTCATCCCGGCCGAAATTGGAATGCCCACGTTCAGAACAGCAGAAGTAGACGTGGCCGAAAATGATGAAGCATTGGAAATCAACTTAGAACTGCTAGAAGAAAAGCAAGAGCAAGCAGCGATAAGAGAAGCAAAAAGCAAGAGGCAAATGGAAAAATACTACAACACCAAAGTTAGAAATGCAAGCTTCAAGCCGGGAGACTTGGTGTACCGGAGCAACGAAGCAAGCCGTGTAGAAGACACTGGAAAGTTAGGACCCAAGTGGGAAGGCCCGTACGAAGTCACAGAAGCACTTGGGAAGGGATCGTACAAGTTAAAAGACCGCAACGGAAGAGAACTCCCGCGAACCTGGAATATTTGCAATCTCAAGAAGTGTTATATAAACAAAGTGTAAGCAGCCTAACCATACGGACTCCGTGATGGGAAGAGCATTTTTATCTTTATTCCTGGTAGTAATTTTTAAATATCGTGTAATGTGCCTTTTAATTTCAATGAAAAAGTGAAGATTAGCTACCTTCACAAGTTATGCTTTGAAATTTTTTATCTTATTGCTTTGCGAAGTTATTTATTGTGATTAAGCCGCGCACACACGGAGCATGCCTCCATCAATGTTATTCCGTATAACAAAAGGATGAGTAACCTCACAATTAACTCAAAGTACATAAGAGGTATTGCAAACCCGGTACCGGGAGAATAACCCACAAAATATTCAAACAAGACTATCCTACTAAAGATATCAAACATGATATAAAAAGATAGCAGCAACATTTATATAACAGACATGTTCAAACTTGAAGGCGTTGCAAAAATGGTTAAATACAAAATACCGCCAAAAAAGGCCACATGCGGCCGCGGTGTAAAAAGCACCATAACGCCCTAACTGTTAATAGCTGCAGTATTTTAATTACAAAAAACCGCAAGGTCACATGCGACCACGGAGAAACAAGCAAATGCACCTAGAGGACAACATCCCTAGCTTCATTTTCCAATCTAGAAAACGCAGGATCACCTCCGGTTGAAGCATCAATATTTTCTTCACCTTCTGGCCCCAGAGTAACGTTCTTCGGAACCACATCCACCAAATCAGGATTTTCATAATCTTCCACAGAGACAGAAGGACCAGAATGGGGAACGATGACCACGGTAGATAAAGCATTGGTAGCAGGAACCACAACCGGAGGCTCAATCAAAGCCTCAGCGGACAAAGGATGATCTAAGGAGACAAAGACGTCTTTCAATAAAGGGAGACGCTCAACAAGATTTCTTTCCATCTTCTCCACCCTTCCGCGGCAAATATCCAAAGCAACGGACAAAGCTTGGCTCCCAATAACGACCCTATCCTGCTTGTGATGAACGGGAACCATCAATTGACTCACATCAGGTTGAAGATCAGTCATCCCTAAGGCCTCGGCCACGGCATTGTCCAAGCGAAGAAGATCCATAACATCCCATGTGCTGGCATCCTTCTTATTTGATAGTTCCTGAAGAAGCGGAAAGTCCAAGCCACGAAGATCACAGACAGCAGAATTAAAGTCAACCTCCGCGGAGGGAATGTAAGCTTCAAGGTCAGTTAAACATCTGCCAGCTTGTCCGTGCTCAATTCCAGCTGCCAGACCCTCCTGCATCCCTTTCTCTATAGCACTGGACCAAAAGCAGTCTAAGAGCCCCATATATTCATTCGAATTGAGACACTTACAATAAGAAGCTTCATCCGTGAGTTAGAAACCATCTCCCGTCCTGCAAACGTAGTGAAGAGGATGTGGGCGGATGGAAACTCTCTTAGAAGCGCATACAACACCTGGTGAAATCAGCATCAATCTCGGCTAACCTAGTCTCAAGAGGTCTCATATAATGATTGTCCTGAAACTCCTCTAACCGTTTCATGTTCTCCTCATAAAGATCTAGCTGCTCACGAAGACGCACGGAAGAAGTTTCCAACTCATGCACCTAAATATATATATATATATATATATATATATATATATATATATATATATATATATAATATAATTATATATTATAATATCTATAATATATATATATAATATAATGTAAGAAAACAACACGTGAGAAAGGGAAAATACAAAAATTCCAGAAAAAATAGCTAAAGACATAAACACGTACCTGACTTACAAGACCTTGGTTCTGAGACCTCAAAGAAGAAGAAGAGATTTCCAAGTCAGAGAGTTCATGGTCCTTTTCAGCAACGGTAGATTCAAGGCTTGCCACTTGTAGTCTCAAAACATTACGCTCTTGTTCAAGAAGGTCGTTATACCCCTTAACGGAAGCAACTTCGCCTCAAAGCGAAAAACCCCCTCCCCCCCCCCCCCATGCTTAAGGCGGAAACACTAGCACGGAGTTGGGTGGCTAAAGACCATCTCATACTCCTCCTTTGCTTTCAAGCAAGTATGGGACCGTTCAACTCAACATCTCCTTAACTTTACGCCCCCGAACAAACTAACTTTCTCCTAAGCAAAGTGATCTCCATTTCCTTTTCTCTAAATATTTTACTAATCCGCAACTGCATTCTCACCTCGGAGCTCAAACTTAAATTGCGTGCGGCGGACACATTGAACTCAGCAAATAATTGCTCATGCTCCATTCCGCGAACAGTTTTGAAGAAAACGTGGAGGATTGCATGATCAATCAAATTGGCACAAGAATGCCCATCATTAAGCTCAAAACCCTTGGTCACGGTCCACTCGGGAACATAGATTTCCTCCAAACCAGCATATGTAACCTCCTCCGCACTAATACTCCCGGCAGCAAAACCACTACATGACCTTCCTGTAAAAAAGACAGAATGAAACGTATCCGTCTTCTCAAATGAACTAGAAGAACAAAAACGGGACTAGATGCGGCACACTCTTAACCTTGCCAAACATCAGCAATGAAATAGCAACTGAAGTAAGCAATAGTAGTCACACAAAGTGGTGGCCTCTAGTCATCACCTAACAACGACCTAACAAGGAATCACCCTCAAGGAACCCGCGAAATAGAAGCTTAGTAATGAAAGAATCGAAAAAACAACAAACCTTGCAGAAACAACCACATAACGCAGTTAATGCCTTTCATGGAATTTATTAGATCTCCGCCCTCCCTCCAAATGGAGAAGCAGTAGACTGATTGAAGTAATAAAGGTAAGGTAGAAGAGCTGTGACACCTGTTCTACACTTAGACCGTGAGAATCTGAAGCAACTTATTAAGAACACCAGGATACTTACCTCTATCAATAAACCACCAATCCTTCCCATAATCGGCCCTTAATCTCATAGGTGGATAGAAGAAGCCGGCTGGAGTACTCTCGCTTCCACGGATAACCCTACTTTTCTTCTATGCTCGTTTAAGCCCTGGAAACATCAGCTTCAGCAACAATTATCATTCGTGATAGGCACGACATGGCCCTAACGTACCATGACCCGTCAACGGAAGCGTCTGTCCATACCTCCACCAACAGTTGCCATCTCGCCAAACTCGCTTTCCAATACTCTTCCGACAACTCCCCGACGGACGGAAACTAAAGTAAGTGAAGGAGGGTCATCGTGCGATCATGCCAACAGTCACAATAGCCTTGTCATGTTCAGAGAACCCTGCTACTTATCAACAATCCTTACCTACAGGTCCATCCGCGGTACGATAAAAGCCTTCAAATCCATCTCTGCAAAGGACAACAGGGAAAAAGAGTAAGGAAATGAGAAAACAGAAAAAACAAAGACAGATAATCAAATTGTGTACGGAAAATAAAACCCACCCTCTTTGTTCTCGTACTCAAAGCGGGGGTAAGTATCTTTATTTAAAAGGTAATTACGGCTTATGCCAACCCAGCAAAGAAATTCTTCCGGGAACCTAAGGAACGGAGAGGCTTGAGCGATAAGGGTATTAACATGCTCCACATTATATTCAGAGGGGGCAGGAGCTCGATCTTTGACAATGTTTGTACCCGAAAACCAACCAAACCTAGCATTGGCAGGAACTACAAACCATCTAACACCAGAAAAGTGATCATTCCAATTCTTGACAGAATCTAAGTTCTTAGAATAGCAAGCACGGACGTTTGGACGTTTGGTAAAACCAAACCAACCATTCTTATAATTGTGTGTATAGAAATACCGGAACAGACCAACACTAGGATTAATATTGCAAACGCGGCACAAGATTTCAAAATGAGAAACCTTGGCAGATCCAAATACAGACAATTGGGAAAACGGAATGCGGAAGTGAGTAAGAACAGACACGAAGAAGGTAGAAAATGGGATACGATAGTTGGCATAGTCGAAGAATCGGGTATACATTCTAACTTTACCAGCTGGTCTTTCATGCATAGTGGCATCAGAGCTTGGCAATTGAGGATGAACTTCCTCCGGAACAAAATATTTTTCACAAATAGCATCAAGGTGTTCTTGTGTAAGAACACATTTAAGGGATGTAATACTGCCCATAATAAAAGAGAAGCAAAGAGGTTAACCTGAATGAAAACGAACTTCTAGAATAAGAGAGGTTGTGCAACTAAAAAACCTTGAAATTTGTCAACAATGGTGGAAAAGTGAAAGAGATGAAAAAAGGAACAGTGGGGCATGAAGACTACTAATAAACCCATCGAATATTTAGTGCAAGTAAAGGAGTATGATGACCATGCCAAGACACTTCCCAATTCAACGTACAAAGGCAAAGTAAAAAGATGATTATAACAGCTAGAATGTGGGACCTAGGCGTCAAATCACTCAGAAGATAAAGGGACACGAGAACCACTTAACCAACGACAAACTGTCCAAAACTAAGCAAAAGAAGCGGAACAATGGCAGAACAAAAGAAAATAGATCACGAACTCAATTCTGTAACGCTCACCGCACGCATAATAGTAACCGGTCGTACACAAGCGAACTAGACAGGGGGACTTGATGAACGTAGTAGTAATGAACACGCAAGCATGAACACCAAGCTTACTGGGCTTAGTTCATAATATACACATATGGGCCCAGGCCCAATACAACAAATAGCCGGACTACTAAGCCTGACAGGGGTCACGCTCCGGATATTCCAAAGACGCACGTGAGTACCTTTTAAAGCCGCACCCGTTGCACCTCCGCGGACAAACACGGACTGCGGAAGGATACTCACGTCCGCAGACACGATTACACGTGGACCCTTGCCCGACAAGGGACCCACTCCGGCTACTAACAGTCGCAAGCGAAATATTAGGAAACCCTAGTATTAGGCTTGCCTATAAATAGGGGTCATTTCACACCCCAAAAAGGTACACTCTGTCTGATCATTAATACACACATATACTCTGACATTTTCTCTCTGACAAACATGTATACTTACTCTCACGCCGGAGCTTAATCGTGAGGTCCGCCCCGCGGTAAGGCTAACGGTTTACTCTCATTTGTGCAGATCGTAATCTTACTACTTGGATCAGTACAAGATCAACGTCATACCCTATCTCTTCACCCCTCATACACGGTTTTTGTACTACCAGATAAAAAGCAAGGCGATACATCTACAAATGAAGAATGATCATTATGGCGTGTGTGAGCACACCATAAGCTAGGTATATTCTAATATTTCGTAGGCTTTGAAACGAGAAGTGGTTGATATGTCTAAAGCATACATAATTGTGGCTAGCTAATTTGTTGAATTGTTGCAACATGTCTTGATCAATTTATAGTTAGATGTCAACTCAATCATATTGTGTTATGGAGCTCTTATTCTGCTTCATAATTATCAACGTTTTTAACTTGGTATGTGTTAGTATAATATAATTCTTCCAATAAGAATGAATAATGCTTGGAAGGTGCGACATGTTACTGAGTTCTAAATAAGTGCAATGTTTAATGTAAACATAAGATGCTAGTTAGATAGAAATCATTGGGCATGCAAGCTGTATTACAAAATGCTTTCAAGGTTGAATGCATTGTAGAGAATTGGCTAATGCAGCCCTTGGCTTGTGCCAATCCTTCGTCATCAATCTGTTGTAACTAACCATTGTGATT